>VVHJ01052824.1:12913-25364 GCA_015107715.1 Tylochromis polylepis
CCCCACAGTTAATAGTGTCACAGTGTCTAGTCCCCTGTGTATATATTCCCTGCCCGTACACTTGTGTTATAGTAATCCACCTGTTTTCACTGTCACATGTATATAGCTTGCATTACTGTGGCGGGGTGTGGTCCCTGGCGCGGCTGCAAGGGAGGAGTGTGGCAGTGAGCTCGCTGGGCGGAGCTCAGCAGATGCCGGCTGTCAGGGGCTAATGGGTTGTGTGTATTTTTCTCTTCATAAACAGTGAGAAGGAGGAGAAGAGAAGGCGAGACGTCAGCGAACAGGTGCAGCAGGCGCAGGAGAGCGGACGCCTGTGTAGATGACAGTGCCTAATAAAGGGTTTTTGAACGGCAAAACCGGTGTGTGTGGAAGTGTGTGGGTCACCGCTCGCTACAATTACCTTCCCAGCACTTTATCTATCGCTCATGTGTGTAATAATCTGTCCTTTGGGTCATTCTCTTGTCTGACGGCGTTCGCCGTAACACTGTATTCACCATCTCCTGTTTGCATATTTCTGAATACATCTCATTGGTGTGGCAGGCATCTATTGAGCCAGCCCTGCAAACCCTGTTAATGGACGATGCAGTAGACAGTGGCAGGAAGCTTCCTAAAGCACTCTTTGCAGACCACCCTGTGTGATGCTCCATTCGCCAAACAGAAAAGATAAGCCACAGTTGCAGCACCCCATCCATGTCTCTGATCTTGCTTCAGCAGATCCAGCAACACTGCCAGAGACTTCCTGTTTCTTCAAACTATTAAAGTTAATATTAAAAGAAAAGAAGCGGTCCAGGAACAGGTCACTCAGGTTAATCCTGTGTGAGCAACTATAAATAGCTGTACATACTTTTTTTCCTTCTGTAAACATTGTTGGTGTCTTATAATTATTCTTGTTCCATTGTTACCTTTTCATTTTCTTGTCATTTATTAAATAACCATTTAAAATTGTTGCGATATAGCTTTATGTTCATCAGTTAATCCATAAAACAAAACTTTCAAACTAAGAAATTGTCATGTAGAGCATTGTGACAGGCAGGAGCAGGACCCAAATGGAGGACTCACAAAAAACAAATGAGTGAACTCAGGGAGGCAGCTTTAATGCTGTAGCAAAACTCAAATAACACAAAAAGGGAAAAAGAAAACAAAACCTAAAAAACTAGAAACCAGGTGCTGGCAAGAAACAACAAGGGAAACCAGGAGCACAGAGAAACACATAGCAATGTGGGACGACACAACAACAAGCAGAGGAAGACAAAGGGCTTAAATACACAGAGGATAACAAGGGAATGAGACACAGGAGGGAAACACAGCTGGGACTAATCACACATGAGGAGACAAGGAAGCAAAACTGAAAACACTGAACACAGGACTTGGAACTGTCAAAATAAAACAGGAAACATGAGACATTCACAAAGAAGCGGACTTGACACTGAGACATGGAGACATGACTGACGGGAGACAGAGGGAACGTGGAGGACGGAGACAAGAGTAACCAACTGTCATGGTCCGGGGGAGTGGCTGGAATTTTCCATCAGGCTCCTGAGTCTACCTGGTATCCGCCCCTGAGCAGGGCCACCTCCTCCTCCAGTTCCACACACCTGGAGCTGATTGCAGGCAATCAAGCCTGAGTGATTTAAGCCTCACGCTGACATTCATTCACCGCCAGTTTGTCATCAACCCATGCTGGTAGCCGGCTCACACGGTTTGAGCGCGCTTTGTGATGTACCTTGCTAATCTTGCTTTCTTGTGCTACAGTTCCTAGACTCACCTTGTCTCAGACCTCCGGCTTACACTCCTCTCTTGGATATCAAACCACCATTTTAGAAATCACTCTGTGCCTCACCTGCCTGCCCTCCTGCCACCATACTCCATCAGGAAACTCTGGATCTCAGGTCAGCCTTTCCACACCACCCAGTTCACCCCAGACTCTCGTCACCCCTCTCTCATCGCTCTTTTCCTCCTCCTGCAAGTAAGAATAATCATATAATATACTTGCCAACTTCAGAGCTCCACACCACTACTTTCCTAAATCCGTTGTCCTCTCTCCTCAGTGTGACTGCCCTGTTCCAGTCTGCATCTCAGGCCCCTTTCCCCCCCCTCTAGATCCACGTTACCCAGGCCACGCCATGTCGAGTTCTATGTTTCATTGCTTTTTGTCCTTGCCACGTTCTCAAGTCTGAGTCTAACCAATAAATATACTGTAAAACTGCCTGCCGTTTCTGCACCTGAGTCCAGTTTCTGGTACCGATCTGTCTCATGATAGTTTGGTGCCTTTTATTGTCATGATTTCTCCCCCCCCTTGCACTCATGGTCCTATAGGTGTGTCAAAGTTCAGTAAACTGAAAGCTGCTTGGTTGGTGTCCGTAGTCCAAAGAATCCCATGTTTGCCTTTTAGTAAAGTGCAATTTATGGTCCTGCAAATGTGTCAGTGTATGGATTTCCCTTCGGACGACATGCGGAGATATTTTAACCATGCCTTTGCCTGGTAATGACAAAGCAGACCAATGTATTTTCAGATGGGTGTTGGTTCCTTGATGCACTGGGTGTGCCAATTCTGGATGCCAAGAGTTATTGGTCACTTATTAAGTGACAGAGTCAGCATCTGGGGGCTTAAAGGGAGTTGTAACACATTTGTCTCACTGGTGTGTCCCTTTAAGGCCCTTCACCCTTCAGTACTCGCTGATTAGCCTTGTTTGCATTCACTTTTTACTTTGGCTTTCACTTGGTGGTTAGGGTTATGCATAGAGACATCTGTGGCTTTGGTTAAAATAAGCCCATTCACTCTACGTTTTTAAAACCTGAAGCTTACCCAGTGCATTTTAAACTTACAATATGTAACCTGGTTGATCATCAAATGGCACGTTCGCTTATCTGGGGGACACCAGTGGGTTAGGGAGAATGCAAGTGTATGAAATGTCCCTGGGAATGGAAACAGGCTAACCAGACAATTTTGTTCATCATTTCAAGATGGACAAAACTATTAACAAATGTGCTATAAACATGTAAACAAAAAGGTCATTTGGTGTGGTGAGGCTAAGCTCTGAGGACTTTAATTGAACTTTTTTGTTTATTGTCAAAAGTTTGTTGTTAGCAGCTGGTAGCTTAGCAAAGTTAACAATTACCATATTGTGTTACAAAAGTCAAGAAAAACCTGCTAATAATTTTTTTTTTTTTTTAAGGTTTAATTCATCTGTGAAGCAAATGATGCCCAAATAACAAAGCCACAAACTAAAAAAAAAAAACAACTAATTTCCAGATGCACTGCAACCTAAATCTGATCTAAAAGACAAGTTAAAGATTTTCAGCTCATTCAGTAACTTGTATTTGCTCCCAGCTTCATTTCACACATCACTGCGTGGAGTTAAAGTCGATCTTTGAATTTGGCCCAAACAAAGCAATACTTTCAGTAACATGAGAGAAAAGAGCATAGACGATTCAGTGAAGAGTGTAAGAATTACTGTTTTTCTAAAATTCAGCTCTCCATCTGGAAAAGTGACTTTTGATTTATACTCAAATGTGATCGGCTCACAGCTGAGACATCGGTTGTCAGAGGTCTGACTGGAAATACTCGACTGAGTGATGGAGATTAGTTATGCTCTGAGGGGTTTTCTTCAGAGCTGCAAACCTGATGGGAAGAAGCTGGAGTGTCCCAGTCAGATGTTAATACCAGACTTTTGGACAAGATGGCTCCCAGCACTCCTCATTGCATGCTAGCCATGATGTAAAAGTTCCCTGAAGGCAATTCCTCACCTGGATCTACAAGCAGTGAACAAATGTCTGCAGCAGTCTGTCTTTTGTTTTGTTTTGTTTTGTTTTTTTAACAACTTCCAGATTGTGTGCACGAGGACATCTTTCCTCCCAAGATTGAGTCCAGTGCTTTGATGCTAAGAAGACAAACTATTGTGAGGAAGGTATTTTGTAATCTAAAGTTTATTTCTTTTGCTGCACTGGATATAGTTGTTGTTTTGAACTTGGCTTTTTCTTTAGTTTGGGGCGTGAGAAAATGAACCTTTGCGTAAACTCTTTGATTGCAGTGTGTATATGTTCGTAAGTAAGAGAAATCTCAGCGGCCCCACCTTACTAATCGCAGTGTTTACTGTGCAGAAATAAACTATAAGCAAACAGTGATGCTGAGATATTGTAGGACAAGTCTGTTTGATTTGTACATTATCTTGTAGAGCTCTTGATGTACGTACAGGAAGCTGAGAAATATAAATGCAGGTAAATTTAAAGACTTTTCCACAAACTTCTTGACCTTATTTCTCACACCACTGAATCCAGGAAGATGAAATCAGAATGGATCAGAAATCTTTGAACAACTATTACTTTATAAGAAGAAGAAGAAAAAGAAATAGAACATATAAATGCTAACCTTTTTGGCAGACGGTTGACAGTAAGTGAGAAAACCCAGTATCTTCTCCTGTCCAGAGGACAGGCAGGGCCAGACAAGAAGCTGCAGACCTCACTCCATCTGTTTACCAGCCATGTTTCCCTGAGCATCACTGGAATAAATGGACACTGAAGGGGCTGCGAGAGTCGGTGCTTGTGCACATCCCTTCAAATGTTTGTCCTCCCGATGCCTTCACTATGATAAGTAATGAGCTTCTCTGTCTCAGCAGATGTGTTACTCCATGTAAGAGCCACATTTTGTGTTGTCAAAAATTGTTAGTCTTGTGCTGTAGAACTAATACTAAACAGTATGAATGGTTTATATAGCATTAGTGCTAAGCTGTGGGATTTACATGTGTTGGTTTGATTAAATGAGCTTTTTGCTAGCTAGGCAGCCAAAGCAAACAGTTGTACACGCACCCTAAAGTTTTACACTTTCACTTGAAAATGACCCAGACACACAGGTGTAACAGCTGCAACTTTAGTCTTTATTAAAGTAGCAAGAACTTTGTAGGCCTACTTCTTTTGGCAGTAGTTAATTAGGTCCATAGCCTAATAAGGGGGGTTAGTGACAAAACGCACTCTGATGGGTATACTCTGGAAAACGCTTCTTTCTGATTCTTAGAATTTACAAAATACACTCAGTATTAATATAATATGAAGTAGGAAGTCTCTTTGCAACTACACGTGTCACCCCTGGTCGTTAAAACAAATGCATGCTTAAAACGCTTACTTTTTAGCTTCTCTCTGCAAACTCTTCTACTGATAATTGTCTCTTAATGTGTGAAATCAGGACATCATTTGCAGGTTCTGACATCACCTAACAAGCTTCACTGAAATATTTTCCTCTGATAATAAAGCTGAAACTTTACTCCTGTGACCTATATAGTGTTTTAAGTTAACAATTACTGACACAATACGGTTATATCGTTTTTAAATATCACAGAAGTTATCTCTCTGTACTAGCCCTGTGACAGGCGATCCATCCAGGGTGTATTGTACTGCAACTCTTGCTAAATGGGTGCTTATTGTCAATGCAAAGTAATCAACTAGTAAGTCAAGTCGAACATGAGTGAATCCACCAAATGACTTTTAAAAAGACAACAACAAAGAAAGAACTTTACACATTTATAAAACTGTTATACCATTATTAGTGACGATAATTTGCTAGGACCATGAAAGGTGGAGGCTGGAATGTGCCTGATTGTTTTTGCTGCTCATGTGGGTTTGAGCTCACAGAAATCCATGTCTCCCTCTGTATATGAATCATCCCACACTTAAGCTGAACGCCCGCTAAAATTTTGCGTTTAACATATCAAATTACATCCAGATGTTATTTGTTTCAGTGTTATTCTAGTGTCACAGTCAGTGTTCTAACACCTTATATATCAGACAACTACATACAGAGCAGGCGAAGAAGACACTGCTTATAACTTTAATATGACCTGTGCACAGAAAATGTTGTTTCACTGATGCGTTAGCTGTCTGGGCATCAAATGTGGAAAGTAGCTGGAAACAAAAACTAGGCTTAAATGCCTGGTGGTATCCACAATAAACAGAAGGACACACAAATGAATCACAGGGGTAAAGTTTCAGTATGTTTTAACGCTGAGATTCTCATCGCGAAATGAACTATTTTGCCACAGTAAAAAAAAATATAATAGGGTTAGATTTATGATGGATATGACGTGGCTAACAACAGCATACAGTATAAAACTACAAAGTTCCAGCCTGAAATCGAAACACCAACCGTGTTAAGCACGTCTCATTTTTCTGCCTGTTTTCCCCTCTGAGCTGCAGCTGCGGCCAAGCACAGAATGAATGAACAATATCTGGCTGCTGCTGCTACTGAATCCTCTCTGACTGACGTTCCATTACGTTCAGGCTACTTTTGTTTATTCTTCAAATTCCAAGCAAAATGCAAACACAGAATGACAATTTAACCTCATAATTGCCATGCACTCTGCAGCCTGACCTCTCTCCAATGTGCATGCAATCAGTGTGTTCGCAAGGAGATTCAAGTGTCGCACACGGCCAGCTCAGAGGTCAGACTTTTGGCATCTCACAGTGGAAGCACTTTTGAGTTTGGCACTTGTAGGCAGGAGACCCAGTAAGGATGATTACACCTGGAGGCAATAATTACCTCCGGATTGTAGCAGTAAATCTAAAGATAAATGCGATTTTAAATGTAACTTGACAATTCTGGCATCTCTTGCTGCTTGGCACGCTCACCGGCAGGTTAAACACCTGTAAGTACATTCCTACAAAGTAACAGGAGTGGAGAGGAAACCCTGAAGTGGAGCTAAATGATGTAAGCCAATTTCTGTCCCTTTTGTTTTTTGGGTAGATCAGGAGGAGTTTTAGCTGTTTATTAGAGTGCACACTGGAGGGATCTGACCACTTTCCATGAAGATGCTCTGCTTAAGTTATATAGTGTATGTGAAGCTTAGTCTGGGTCCTGCGGCCTGGATCGAAATAAGTGGCAGAAAGTGGACAGATGAACATAAAATGTAAGCATGACAAGTATTTATTTTATTTATTTATTTCAGAGACAAACTCCAGCTTTGCTGCTTATCCCAGTCTTATAATAGTTTGAATGATAGGAAAACAAAGAAATAAAGGTCTAAAATTTTAGGTACCAGTGTCTTTTGTAGTGTTTTAAACGTAATGTACAGCCTATTTTTCATTTTATATGTTGCTTGATCTGGAGCCAAAACTTTTTTTTTTCTTGCCCAATTCTAAATTATTAAATATATTTCTTTTTGCTTTTGGCTAGGCAGGTTCTAAATCTATTTAAAACCCATCTTTCTCTTTGAGAAAGCAGTTTCACCTCGTCCCTGTCAATCACACTGAAACTGAATAGAGAGCCAGTTGCTTGTTTTCACTAGCAGGGCCCCTTTTGTTCTGAATTTCAGCTTAAGAAACATTTTTTTTCTGTGTTGACCTGAGACACGTACAAGCACATTCTGCCGCTCCACCGTCATCTCACCTCAGAAACCAAGTGCAACCTTTGAACCCTCAATACAATTAATTGTGACCAGGCTTCATAATGCAAGAAAGTTCTGTTCCCAACCCCGTGAGCTATGCAAACCATGTCAGCCATGTCAGAGAGAGATGGTGAAAAGCTGAAAAAACAGGAAATGATGAATGCTGAATGGCTGAAAATGCAAAGAAGCCACCTCATTTTGGTCTGATATACACCCACTGGATGAGTTTTGCCTTAAAGATTACTGAAAAGGTTTCTGCAAGTTTATATTGATTTTCTTTCATTCAAAAAGAAATGGCATCACCAAAAGAAACATTGGTAAGACTTGCTTTTTAAGACACCTTTTGACACCGAGTAAAATACAAGAAGCTCCTTTTGACCCTCCTCTGAAAAAGCAATCATTTGGGAGGTTGAACACTAATTTATACAAAAGTTATTTAGTGAGTATTCCCTTCCTATGACTGACTTCAAAAATTACAAATATGAAAAAAGCTGAAAAAAGTCAAATGTCATGAAAAAAATCAAGTGAATTCCAGTAGATAGTATGTGGCAGTTTGGTTTTGTACACTTTGCTATCACAAGAATATGAAGACTCCAGACAGAAGAAACTGAAATGTTGTTTAGGAGGAATTCAGCTGGAGAGTTTATTGGCAATATAGGCATCACCTGTGTAGGAGTAGAATTTGATGCAATGCTTGCAGATTATTTGTACACTGGGTAGCACGCAAAAAGGAGTATACGAATGGCTAATGAGTTGTTGCTTTTTTGGAAAGCCATAATTTAAACTAAATGACGCACTCAGATATTGGAAAAGCACCAGATTGGTCAAGAAGGATGATTATAAGACCAGCATCCAGAGCTCTGAGGAGGTGCTTATCAAATACATGGTTGACAGATGCAATGACTTGTTGATGCCAGAGGTCAAAGGAGAATCACCAGACTAAACTTACAAAAAGAATAGTAACTCAAATAACTGCCGTTACAACCAAGTTATGCAGAAGAGCATTTCTGAGCATGTTAAACTTTGAAGCAGATGGTCTACAGCAGCAGAAGAGCATACCAGGTGCTACGCCTGTCAGCTAAGAACAGGAAACTGAGACTACAGTTTGCCAGAACTGGACAAGTACTGGTCTATTTCTGCTGTACTATTCAGATGATAGGGTCAGAATTTAGCATAAACAACTTGAAAGCATGTATCTATCCCACCTTGAATCAACGGTTGACATTGTTGGTGGCGTAATGATGCTGTGGATATTTTCTTGGCACTTTGGGCTCCTTAGTACCAACTGTGCATGATTACAGATTACTTGAGGATTGTTACTAACTGTCTCGATTTCTTTATGACCACAATGAGCCCATCTTCACCGTTCACTGTACTCAAATGGCCTCCACAGTCGCCAGATCGCAACCCAGTCAAGCATCTGTGGGATGTGGTGGAGATTTACATCATGGATGGTGTCATCAAACTGGTGAATATATACCACAAAGAATGAAGGCACTTCTCAATGCGAAAGGGGGCCCAGCCAGTACAAGAAAGGTATAACTAATAAAGTGGCTGGTGAGGGTCTATTATCCCAAAATACTTTAACTGTTTTGCATGTACAAAATGTGTGGGAGAGATTAACGTCCATTTGTGTGCAGTCTCCAACTTGGCCAGTGTGACTGGAATTGTTTGCTTGTGAAAACGTTTCAAGTTAAATTTATGTTTAACAAAAGAAAAGGCAGTTAAAAGAATCATATTGGTGACACTGAGGATCGCTTCAGTGAGATCTCACCTGCCCCCTGTGTTTTTCTTATAGCATTCATCACCACTGCTGTTATCTGAAGGTTAGAGGGGGTAAGATAAGAAATGCTGAAATTGCGAGCATCTTTTTCAGCCCATTCCACATTTGTTCAACATTTATCAGCTCTAAGGGCATCCTCCTGCTTTATTCTACAACACTCGTTCTGTTATCAGATCTCTCTACATCGATTGAGGGCGGCTCCAATATCATCAAAGTAACGGTAGATTTATTGACTGTTTCATATCGCAATCCATTAAGACTGTTGGTAGTTTTGTCTTATTAAAAATCCCTGAGTGTTTTTCAGCAGCACTGCAGTCTGTTTCAACTACAGACAGTTAAGGTTGAACATGGAAATTCCCTTTAAAAAAAAAAAAAAAGACTCTTCTTTACAAACTGAAAGCCAGGCGCTGTTAACAGATGTGTTTTCTTTTGGTGCTTTTTGATGTCATCTGGGGCAGCTCGGCCTGCTTTCTCAGAGCTGTTAGCTAAAGAGGGATGACGATCTGGGGTCTTACTGACTCATACCAGCAAGACCTCAGACTGGACCCCTTTTAAGCTGCTGCCACCCAGAGACTGAAATCCCTTTCTCTCTGTTACTGTTTTCTTTGCATAGAAACGCCGGTCTATTGCTCTTTGTCTTTGTGTCTCTCACATCACAAAGAATTCTCCCTTCACTCTGTTTACTTCCAAATACACAGACTACTATGGAGAGCTCGTGGGTGGAGAGGGGGCGTAATAAGTAATCTTGACAGCACAGAAAGTCAGTCAGTGTATTTTTCAGTTAAGATTTTGCCAGAACCAAACATTAATTTAAAAAAAAAAAAAAGAGCTTTCCTGACAAGTTTATAAATTGAATCTTCACCACCTTTGTTTCAATTGTCATTTAGAGATTTCTAGTTTGTGTACAAGGAGAGGCTTATTTGCACAGCATTAGTATCCACATGACCGCCAGACTTTAATAGACCATATAACTGTTCTCTTTTATAACTGTTTTCAATGAGAACAGTTATGTTCAATGAACAAACGGGGCTTACCTTGCATTGAGAAATACATTTTGGAGTAAATGTAATTTCAGCCCATATTACTGTGACTGGCAATAAATTGTTCCAGTGGAGGAGGTTTGACATGTACCATATATTTGGTCAGATCTCTTTTGGGGCTATGGTTATGGTTTCCCCTCATGAAACTTTGATAACAATAACTCATTTATCATGTTTGACACATTTTGGTTTACAATACTGAAATATTAGGTTAGGGAAACTTCACATCCAAGACAGCTTTTTATTTCAATGGAATAAATCCTCATTAACTGATTATCTAGCATAACAGATCGCATAAAGAAGGAAAGATATGTGTAAAAAGACATTCAGGTTTGACTGAAATATTCTAGTCAGTATGTCAGCATCTAATGAAAGCACCGGTCAGTCAGTATGATATGATGTCAGTTATGTGAAGAAAGCTTATCATAGTTGCTGCCTCACTAATAGCATCACTCACAGTCCGTGATGGCTCTTATCTGTCTGAGCCGTCAGAAGCAAGGTCTGAACACATCCTTATCTGTCCTCCCCTCGACCACATTGGCTCCTGCAGCCAGACCGGGGGTTGCGTAAGTTTGTTTAAGGCAGATTCCATTTTGCACCCGTGTGAAGTGCTCTTCAGTCCAGACATCAGGTCTGATGAGTCACCAGAGGTGTTATCACAAGCAGATATGATTATCCGAAAATTCCTTTGTGGTGTGTGCCACATTGTCTGCTATTTTTGCTATTCTGACTTTATTTTTATATCATAGGGGGCCCAAAAGTGTGGATTTTAGTAATCTCAGGATCAGGGGTTTACTGTCTTTGTTGACGAGTTATGGTACTGTAATTAAATCACACTTTGATGGGCAGCAGTAAGCCTGTGAGCGGTCAAATACTGCTGTTTTGTCAAAGCAGCTGGCATGTCAGGTGTCGTTTGGTGAGATGCACCTGGTCATGCCAATGGAAAGATGAGACACATACTGACTCTTGGAGTCACTGGAAACCCTTAAGTGCTGTTTTTCAAAGTGTGGGATTAATGTTTAGCCCTTTTCATAAACCTCTTCAAGTAGCTCTGGTGCCTAAAACTGACCAAATGGCAAGTGAAAGCACAGAACCGAAGTTCACAAAAAATCTCTAAGTTGAGAAATGTGCTGGATATTGTTATTTTTTGGGATTCATTTTTGGCTTTGTGCCTTTTTTTGTTTAAAGATATCGAAAATAGAAAGAAAGAGAAAGTGGGAAAGAGATGGGTGGAATAAAACCCAGACCTCTCTTAAAACAGGATTTGGCTCTCACCATCTGTGGCCTGCACAAATGCCAAATCACAACTCAGGTAAGACAGCAGTATTTGATGCCCTAGATAGTGAATGCACTGGCAGATCAGGGGTGGACTGAAAGTAAAAAACCTTTGTATCAAGAAGGCATCTCCAAATATGAGGACTTTTATGGTAAGCAACAATTATGAGTCACTCATGCATACAAACCCTTACCCTAACCACCAATCCTAACCCTAAATTAACCTTATATTGTATTCAATATGACCTGAAACTACTGACCTGATCATAACTGTTTACCCATACCCAGATTCCTATATAACCAGAAGTCTTTTGGAAACTATAGGAGTCGCCAGGGGTTAAAGTAGGGTGAAAAAATCTGGAACAACATTCTGGCGCCTTCTGCTAATGAGAGATTCAGTGTGATGAAGTGCCTCTGTGCCTTGAAAATATAGGATGGGTAACATGAGGTGTGTTATCATTATATTTCATGTAAACGGCTGAGCTTTTCTTCAGAGGGGGTTTTCAGCTCACCCTTGCGGAGATGGTAAAAAGTTTGAACGTGTGAGAGACTTAAAGTCGAGGCTTTTAAGTGTCTGATCAGGTTTCCTTCTGGGCGCATCCAGGCATGTTCAAAGGGTAGAACCCAGGAAAGACCTACAACAGGCTGGGGAGGTAAAACTCCTAACATGGCCCACAATGACCTGCAGCAGGAAGAGCTGAAAGGGTGTGTCCAGGGAGGACAAAGCAGTGATTTGGAAGTCAAAATAAAAGTTGGATTTTAGAAACTAAATTTCATTCAAAATGTCAAGAAAAAAATTATGCTTTTCAGTGCCAATTTTTATTTGGAAGGAGAACCAGGCTTCTTCCAATCATTCAGGTGTTGCTGTGGATTAGGGGATTCTGCTTTTGGCGGGCTGAGCCTGACAAAGAGAACGCACTGAAGTGATGCCAACAAATAATGTAAGCTCTGGTCTAAGCTATCTGAATATTTTCTTTGAC
>VVHJ01052825.1:0-11715 GCA_015107715.1 Tylochromis polylepis
CTGGACACTACGCTGACAGACACAGCAAACCTTCTTGCCACAGCTCGCATTGATGTGCCATCCTGGATGAGCTGCACTACCTGAGCCACTTGTGTGGGTTGTAGACTCCGTCTCATGCTACCACTAGAGTGAAATCACCACCAGCATTCAAAAGTGACCAAAACATCAGCCAGAAAGCATAGGTACTGAGAAGTGGTCTGTGGTCACCACCTGCAGAACCACTCCTTTATTGGGGATGTCTTGCTAGTTGCCTATAATTTCCACCTGTTGTCTATTCCATTTGCATAGCAGCATGTGAAACTGATTGTCAATCAGTGTTGCTTCCTAAGTGGACAGTTTGATTTCACAGAAGTGTGACTGACTTGGAGTTACATTGTGTTGTTTAAGTGTTCCCTTTATTTTTTTGAGCAGTGTATACACACACACACACATATACATATATATACACATATATGTGTGTGTGTGTGGATATATATATATATATAAACAGTTAGTCATTCAAGCTTAAAATGGGTGTCCTAACTCAAGGGATAAAACAACATCGTGTCTACACATAACAACTTGAGAAATAACCATTTTTAAATAGTATTTTTAGGCACTTTGTTACTGGTTGCAAAAACACATTATTTGTTCCCATTTCTTTTGATAAATATATGCAAAATACCAACAATAACAGTTTGTCAACCACAAACTACCATTTTTGCACCAACATGTGATTCCCAAAGAGCTATTAGCTAAAAACTTGGCATATCTGAGCATGGTGTGCAGTGTGTTCCTAAATATAACTGAGGAAGCTGGACAAAGTGAGGATAAACTATTTACAGCAGATGAACAGTATCTTGAAGTTTTGTCCTTAAGAAATGGGAAAAATCCAGCAAAGACCTGACACAGCACCTGAGAGATGTACCTGGCCCTTCAGTTTATTCTTCTACTGTTCACTGAAGCCTCAATTGCATAAGAGCCAATTTCACCTTATATACATATATTTACATGTATGTTTGCAGACGTTTCCTAGAAAAACATAAAGAAATGAGGGGTGAGTAAAAAAAAAAACCCCCATCAGAATTGTAAAAGTTAGATTTATTTCTTCATAGACATACTGTAACAGGAAGCAGCGACAGGATCTTACAATTAGGATTTTTGCTTGTGTTTTTTCATTTCAGTATTTTTTTAAGTCCCAACCTGCCAGATAAATGCACACTCCCTAATGAAATAGAAAGGATTTCAAATCCTGTAGTCTGAATGAAATTAATCAAATAAATACAATTACAGTTATAGTAAAAACTGCAATCAATTAGGACCAATAATGTGAGCAACAACATGTAAAATATTGTTATATAGCACAAATACTTAGAGTTCTTTCTTGTTGTAATGTTTGAAAGTGGCACTTGTATAAAGAAAACACACAATGGCACTGCAGACTTATTTGAAAAGCTTTACAAAAAAATTGTATTAAAACAGTTACTTTAAAAACTCTTTGTTGTGAATAGAGTTTATGAATACTATACATCCAATCTTAACTTATAAATCCTTAAATAAGATTTGCATTTTTATTCTTTTTCAGACATAACGAGCATACTTTTCATTTGTAACAGTTCAGCCTTATCTGTTAGGAACATATTGATAGACAATGTAGTTAAGATCCCGTATTTGAAGATTCATATTTGCAGGATCATAGAGTTATGACAATACAGCATGACAGAAGACACAGTTATCAAGAATTCTGGCTGTCAGTATACGTCAAATACTAAATCTAAGTCCAATGGACAACAAAATCAGAGACTTGTTGCTTTAAAAGCAATCTGTGACTTTGTTGCTATGAAATAAATAAGGTTAAAGGTATGTTGGGAGACAAGCATGCACACAGAGTACAAACATTATACAATACTTGAAACAGTTAGCATCATCTTAGAAAGTGGAATAAGCTCGGAGCAAATACGTAAAACAAAAAAAGTGCTCAATCAGGGAAACACAGGCATTAAGTAATCCACAAAACACCCATCGTGACTCTTCCACCGGTTAAGTAATTATAGTGGTTCATATTGTTGGAAGACTGATGGACTGCACTGGGTAGCTGGTGTGTTATTTTATGCAGTTTTCATAGAGTTTGACGATATTTTAAATACTTGTTTTGGCACTCTAAAACAAGGCTCTTGGCTTATACTGTTTGATATATTCTCGTTTTAGTAGTGACATGATATGGACCGTGATTAAGAGTAGAGAAACCAGGAGAGCAGACGACTGGCCACTGACACGCATAACCTGACAGATCTCCTTAAGGACACTTGGCTTCATGAGTTTACTGCAAAGACAGAAGAGAGAAAAAAATTAAATTAATTTCAGTTTCTCCTGCATTAAGTGAGATACACAACACAGGTGTTGGGTGTGCTTTGCATGCAGGGTTCAGTCATGAATCACCAATAGCCTATTAGCCTACTACAGGGGACAAGTTCTTCCTCTCTCTCTTTCAAAAAAGAAAAAAACCAAACAAACAAACAACTGAATGCTGCATATTGACCCTACCATTAAAAGCAAGAGTTATTCTGACCCAAATTCTATATATTTTTTTTAAACTTGTAAAAAGCATCTAGAAGAAATGGCCTTCACAAACGTTTTGTGCCTTAGAGGTCATTCTGCTTTACAGCTCGTGACTTACACTGCGGCTGGAAGAGGCTCCCTTGCCCTTCGTTTTGGCCTTGCCTCCCACTGTTGTGGCACTGTTGCGGCGTGCTTGTTCATGGTCAAACTCCAAATCCTCTAGGCGCTGAGTTAATGCCAGTTTTTGCTGAATGGCCATACGTAACAAAGAGTTCAGGGTTTTCTTTTCATCCTCGGCAGCAGCCAGCTGCCTCTGCATGTCATCCAGCTGTGTAACATACTCATCACATCTGAGAGGAAAAAAGACGCAAGATAGGGAGAAGAGAAGAGACAAGGGGGGGTAAACCTTACTGCCAGCAGGTGGAGCAATTTGCCTTGAACTACTGAGGCTGTCATGTTTTCTTGATTCCCCAGACTGCATTTTCCAGATGGGAGGATGATTACCACGCTAACTGACTGCACAAGTATTACATCAGACTGCTCCCACAATGCTTTCTGTCTTTCTCAAAAAAATACACAGACACACAAAACATTTCCTCTTGAGTTAAGAAGCAGAATTATGACATAAATCTATATCAATGTTCTTTTAAATGTCTTCTGAAACAGAGATGGCATATTTGCCCACTTTAAATGTAAATCAGTCATTATGTACATAAAGTATGTGTCGTACCTTGTAGCAAACATAGCGCGGAGAGAGGAGAACGTAGCTGCGTCCTCTTTCAGAGCCTTGAGTTCATTACGGAGCTTCATCATAGTCTCAGTCACCATGATCTTCTCACTGTCATACTTACTCTTGAGGTTGGCCAGAGCAACCTCAGCTGTCTGAAGAGAATAACATTAAATGATTAATGTTGCAAAGTTCTGCAATTTTTAAATTCTGTGGTTTTTGTATTGCTATTCATCAATAAACATCGTTCCCCTGACACATACACAAACCATCCTCTCACCTGTTTGTTGGCCTTGAGAACAGCTCTGAGAGTGGCAATCTGCTCCCTTTTGGTACTAAGCAGGGATTTCAGTTTGAGAATCTCCTCCATGCACGCTTCTTTGTCTTTGTCAGCCACTGTGCTCAGCTCCAGGTTGGCAAGTCTCTGACGTGACAGCTCTGTGGTGCGGTCCACTGCCTGCTGCAGGTGGCGGATCTGGTCCCTGATAATAGCGACGAGGTTATAGATGTTCATGGGTTCTGGCCGGTGCTCATGCGATGGAGCTGCAGTAACTGTGGCGCTGCTGGAGTCGGACTTTCCAGATTCAGTCTCACTAATTAACCCGTTAGTGAGAAGTACTGACTGGTGATCCTTTGCTTCTTGCCCCTTTCTTACGATGGCCTTGCCTTCCTTGTAATAGTCGAGCATGACGCGGTTAGGGGTTTCGTTGTTGCACATGCACACGTGGTTGTAGAGGTTGGCCAGCTCTTCACTGAAGGCTACGAGCTCATCCTGCGCCACATTAAGGCTACCAAGTGATTCTCCTGCAGCTTCGCTGGCCAGACGGAGCTCCCTCTCCAGACGTGACACCGCTGCTTTATCTGCTTGGCTAATTTTCTCCAAGGACGACAGCTTTGACCTCAAGTCTTGGACGTCGCTCTCCAGCCGCGCTCGCTCATCTTCATATTGGGTTCGACACTCCTCGTATTGCGCCCTTAGTGTTTTCAGCTCTTGCCTCAGTTCTCCAGCTTCAGACACTGCCACGGTGTATTTACACTGGAGAATCTCAGGCCCGTTAATGTCCAGCTCGTAGTAGTCTCCGTCGTCATGGCTGTCCCTGTCTTTCTCACTATCGAGGGCAGACTGCCGCTCCTTACTGGCCTGAAGTTTCCTCATTGCACTTAGATTTTCAGTCAACCTGTTGACCGTTTCCTTTTGCTCGGACACAGTCCCATATGCCTGTTCCAGCTGCTTCTGGCTCTCCTGCAGAGAGTTGATCAGGGCAACTTTTTCTCTCTCAACCTACAGAAATACAGATATAAAGAGTTTATTAGTCAGCTAAGAAAAGAAGAATGAAACAGGAAGCGCCTTTTTAGCCAGGCAACAGAGCACAATTAAGGTTTCTGAATAACCTTTCAGGAACTTTTGAGTGACTCAGTTAAAGGTGTGCCCAATAATCTCAGTGTGACCTGCCAATCCTGATGATTACTAGTAATTCAGTATCACTACATTACAGATTTAGTCCAGCTACTTAGTTTGTTATCTACTTTTCCAGTAGAGTTGTACAAAACCACACAGTTTGTGGTGCCTTTATCTAGTAACTGTAGTTTGGCGTGCTGTTTTACTTTGTATACCAACTTTACTGCATACATCGGTGACATTATCCATGCTGGTTTAGCCCAGTTGCCCTTTATACGCTCTAGATCCACGGGATACACAGCAACAAACAAATTTAGGGATGCATTAGACTGATAGCATTTCCTGTTTTCTCAAAATTCCTGTGATAACATCTTAAATTCTTTTGGCCACGATAATCATCCAGTAATAATAGCATGCCAGCCCTAGTATGACATCTACAGTAGAACTTAACTTAAGCTTTTTACTGAATGAGAACTCATGGCATCAGATAATGATGACTCTTGATCCAAGTGCATCTCATGGATCTCATACCTGCACCAGCTGTTGTTTCAGTTTCTGTATCTCTGATATGTTGAGCTCACTCAGCAGGTCGTCCACCAAGCTAGGGACTGGTTTGAAGCCCTCTCCTCTCTTGTTCATTGCAGTTCTATTGTCTTCATCACTTTCGCTTACTTTAACCAAGCCATTCTCAAAGCCTCTTATCAGATCATCATTGTCCGGTTCATTGATGGCCGACGGGTCCTCGTGGAGTTTGGGGTTATCGATGGAAATATTGAAAGAGCTACTGTACACGGAGCCGCCGATGGTCATATAGTGGGAGAGCTCTTTGCGCAGTGAGGCCTTCTGCTCACGCTCTGTCTTAATGGTCTCTAAAGCTTCCGTCAGCTGCCGCTCGGCAATTTCTCTCAGACGCATTGCTTCCTCCAGCTGGCTGTGCAGACACTGGGCGTCTTCCTCCAGGCGGCGGATTTCATGCTTTAGACCTTCAAATTCCACCTGCACAGATAGCCAAAAATATAAATAATGCAGCCAATACTTTTACACGAGTGAGCAGCATCTGTTGTCATTTGTGAAACAGGCATAAGTGCCTCGCGGTTGGCCAAAATATTATACACAACCCCATGTTTTGAATGTAAAATTTGGTGTGTGCTCGTATTTTTAAATTGTAAGGATACAACACAATGACTGTGCAGCTATATTAGAACCAAAATAATAATATGGTTAGTCTGACTCATAAAAACATGAACAACACCGCTATTTCTGAATGATTTCCACCCACTACAAAGCATGAGTTTTACAGCCAGTCTCACCTGGTTCTGTTTCAACACAGACACTTGTTTCTGAAGTGAGATGTTCTCCTCCTCCAACTCGCTGTAGTCCTGCAGCAGTCGAGCCTCCCGAACCTTGTACTCTCTGATGTCATCTCGCAGCTGACTGCGCTGCAGCTCTGCCAGCTCTGAATTCTGCACACAAGAACAGGGACAACAGGAGTTTAATTGCATGAAGTTTAATTTAAATCTGTGTTCACTCGGGCTGTGCGATATGACCAAAACCTCATATCCCGATAGAAGACATTTCTCATCCCAATAACAATAGCTATCACAAAATAGTGCATTTTCTGTAAATTCTGTGAATCTCTGGCAACTTGACCTGCGTGAAATGTTTTCAGCTGGGCGTCCTGTACCTGGAGTCGAGTGTTTTGACCGATGCATGAAACTATATATTTTTAGATATAAGTTGTTCTTTGTGAGTATTTATTACATGGTGTGCTGCGGGGAAAAGCCTGGTCTAACGTTTGAGTCTAAGGTTTATTTTGAGCACCTGACGGCTCTTTTTTGCTTCTCATCTGTAAACTCTCCACACTCTTTCATGTGATTCTTGCGTGGGTGGTAGAAGAGAAAAAAAATATTGCCATAAACAGTGTATTTTGTGACACCACGAAACAAACGATAGTGTATAATATGAAACGACAGATGTTTTCATATCGTCATCCGATATATTTCGTCATATCGCACAGCCCTAATGTTCACCATGAGGAAATGCAGTGTAAATCGCAAACTACACTCTTGCAAATGAGTTAAAATAAGGACAAGAGTGTTTCACATGCCACAAGTCTTTGGCAGCCATGTGCAATGACGGAAGGAGGACATGGTCCACTTACCAATTCATGCTACAGAGAGCCCTGGTGGAGGACATCCTTTGTGTCACTCACTGCGGACCATTACATCATCTTTCCTGCTGGGCTCAGTGCAAACGTACAAAGTGGCCCTCCCCCATGATAAGAAGCAGCTCTCTCACAACCAACACTGACAACTTTTTGTAGTCTACAAGTCAACTTCAGTTAGCATTACAAGCTTTCACTGATTTCCCAAATGTGCTGCAAATAGCATACCTCTGATTATGACACATAAAAGATGCCGATTGAAACGTGGGCTGACCATATACTATGATACGAAAATGCTCAACAGGAGTTAAAGTGAGCATTTGAGTGTAAATTGTGATAAGAAATTCATATCACTGCACTCTCAATGCCTACCTCTCTCATTTCCAGGGCAATGGATGACAGGCGGTCATTTTCGGCTTGTGCACTGGTGAGGGAAGCTTTGGCCTGTCGGAGCTCATTCTGTAACTCCAGGACCTTCTGCTGGTAGAGAGCCTCCTTACTGGCAGACTCCAGTATCAATGACTCTTCCCTGCTCTCACCATCTGCTGCCACCTTTCTGTGGGTTGAGTAAGCATGTCCAAAGGCCTAAAGACAGACAGAAAAAGCAATTGAGCAAACATATTTGATTAAGGATTCATTACAAATCTGCTTTAACACACATGCACACAACCACGAGCATGGCCAAAATAACTAGTGGTGACACAAAAGATCTCCCTTCAGGTAAATAAAGACCTTCACAATTTGGTAACCATTTCAGAAAATAGCCCATATGTGTGTGTGTATGGGGTAGTGGACAGTTCTTTCTAGTAACAATGACCTAAGTAAAATTCTCCATGTGAAGAGAGGAAATGAAACCACAGATAAGGAAATATACACGATAAATATCAGTTCTTATTCATCACTCTAAATAAAACTGTAGTTATATTGGGGATGCATGGTTACATGTTACATTCACTGCATTAATTTCTTCAGTTTTCATGTTACAGAAGAGTTTTGCTGCAAACACAGATTACATTTGAAACTTATTCATATGATAATTTTGGCCAAACTGATTTTTCTAATGATAAAATGTTTCCTAACATGAATTTGTCTCTATTTGATGATGATGATGATGATGATGATGATGATGATGATAGATCCTTTATGGATCCCAAATTAAATGTAGACATTCATTAGCTCAAAAAACATTAAACATGAAATACCAATAAATACAGACACTAGCAGAGACACAACAGTAATAGTGTAACAGAATAAGAGATGATTTGTGAGAAACCACAAAAGTGAAGTGACAGCCTTACATCAGTCATTAAAGACAGCAATCTCTGCTATAGGATACAGAACAGTACAATTTGCATACGTTTAATGACAAAGATATGACGACTTTTCATGGTTTTTGATAAGCACACAGGCCATAAACAAAAAACTAACTGCTTTCAAGTGTATTTGTACAATGCTTACAATGCCTGAAGCCCAGTAATACATAAAAACATAACTAATAAAAATAGAACACTGCAGCATATCTGTCATAAATAAATGATAGAATATTATGATAAAAATAAAGAGTCTTAAAAAAAAGAGACTATCTGGTATAAAATAAAATACTCTGGCCTCGAATGTATGAAATTTCAAAATGTGACAGAAATTTTAATTTTATTTACATTTTAACAGGTCTGCGTTTTTCTGCACTTAATTAAAAAGCACTGTTCAAATAATCATCAAACACAAATGTGTATAGCTATTGCTTAGATATTATAAAATATTTATTTACTTTAAAACAGATTGGATAAATGGCTAGAAATAGTCCCAAAGCTGCAGCATGTGTTTTACTTTCAATGTTTAACTAGCTACTAGGAACTGTCTTTGAAATCTTTTGCAAAATGTCAGTTGAATGGTTTTACTAAGCACATGAAATGTGAACTAATTGTCAGAATAGCAGTAAATTGATGAATAATTTGATGCCATATCTGCACAATTACCTACTATACACCCAAACACACATTAAGTCAACAGTTACTCAGTGGGGATTTCACAGCTAATGAAACCCACTGCAGAGCTAGATGGCTTTTTCACGATAGTTTTCAGTCAAACAAACAGATCTGTGTAACGAGGATCATAGTCATGATGATGTGAATTGATCAGGCGGCTGATAGGGGACGAGGATGGACGATTCCTTTACCTACATCACTCTCAGTGATGTATTGTAGTAAAGGGAAAAACTGTCACAGTCATGAGATACTAAGTAAATGACCACAACAATTAGTCACTTAGTGATGTAACTATAATCTATAAGCCAGAGACTTGGTCAGTGGCAAAATCTCACATCCTCGTTTTTATTTTTTACATTTAATTATACAGGAAATCTAGTCTAATATAAAGGTATTAATAAGACTGTGATCCATAAAGCCCAGCCTACACACAATGACCTATCACCATTTCATGTGAACACGAACACTGAAGGACACTAATAATAGAGACTGGACATTTAGACGTACAGCTGACAGACAGCAATGTGGAAGTGCTTTAGGATGCACTTCCTCTACTGACTGATGGAGTGGATATAGCAACAGTCTTAAGACTGAACTGAAGGGAAGTTCCCAACCACCTCCAACACACACACTTCTTTATTCTCTAATGAAATACAGACAGATTTTCCCACATGTTAGGATCTCAGTGGCTGACGGTGCGTCTCATGAGTTGCTGTGAAAATGTGTTGCCGAGTTATCTTTGTTTTGCTTAATGTTTACTAGATTGATAGATGGCTTCACATGTCATATTTAGCTGTAGAGGTTATTTCTTTACTGTGAAACTGAAGGGCCTAGGGGTTAGCTGACGTTGTGGGTTAAAAATGTCCCACCAGACAAGCTATTAGGAGAAGAAGAGAAACACAGATATTCAGGGTTATTAACTTCTTCTTTTTATAATTTCACCACTGGAAAAACTTCCATGTTATTTTTATACAGGTAAACAGCAAATTGGCCAAACAGGCTTATAAATGTGACATAAGGCACTGCAGCTACAGGCGTCTGATTTCAAGGCCTCAGCCTTTGGAGCAAGTAAAGGCAAGTAATCAAAACTAATGACAGTTTTCATCCTTCAAGGCGAGGCAACATTAGGTAACACTGCAATATTTCTGCTTGGAGGTGGTTATGCATATTTCAAACTTAATATAATATTTGAAGAGCCAGGAGGGATATAAATAGAGATGGGGCTGGGGCTCAAAGGAAGCAAACCCTACTACCGACTGCTTGTAGGGTGATCCCTGCTGTCACTCTAAATCCCACCGTGCTACTATTATAACATGCACTAAGTTGCTCTCCTCGCCTTCACATACTGACTGATGCCAGGACTTATATAAAATATCTGGCTGCGTGGCGGTGACCTCGGGTTACCTCCTTCAGCTGATCCAGCTCCTGTCGGACTGTCTCGTAGTCCGTCTCCAACTCGTCAAATCGCTGCTTGAGCTGCTGTTTCTCCTCCAGCACCGCCAGACCATACTCAGCCGCCTGGATCTTCTCCTGGGTCGTTTCGCGAAGCTCCCGGGTCAGACGCTCCACTTCGGCTCGAAGCCACTGCGGTCCGGCTTCTGTCACCAGTACCGCCTCAGGATATTCCTGCTCCTCCATAGACATCTTGGCAAGCCGCCGACTCCCAACTGTAACGGGACCTAGCCCTGACTAGCGGCAGCAGCGGAGCAAACCACCAAGACCACAAATCACTGCCTTCTTTGTTTGGGGCGCATTGTTGGGCTTAAACTATGTTTAGTTTCCCGGGCTTTCTCCCACTGCGGACCTCGACAGAGCTCAAACTGGACAACAGTTTGCTCATTCTCGAGAATTTTTCTGTCCCTTCTTGAAGCTGACAGAGGAAACTTCAGTTGAGATCATCGATTAGAAAAAAAAGCTCCCCCTACACGGCATTCACACGAGCGTGACTACGAAGGGAAATGTAGTTTTAAGTGAGGCGCGCTACCTCAAGGACCGCTTGCTTCTGAAGCTCCGTTAACTTCAAGTACCAGAATGCATTGCGTCTGCCGAGACAGGACCCCACAGTTTACTGAAACGCCACCTAGAGAATCAACAATGAAACTGCAACTATAATTACATTGCCTATTTATTAGGATCTTTATTAGAGTTTATGGCTATTTTCGTTATATTCACTTGTCGAATGAACAAATAAATGAATAAATTAAAGAAATATAATCGTCGGTCACTTTATTAGGTACACACCTGTTCAACTGCTCGTAAACGCAAATATCAAATCAGCCAATCATACGGCAGCAACTTAATACATTCAGGCATGTAGACATGGCCAATATTATCTGCTAAAGTTCAAACTGAGCGTCAGAATGGGGAAGAAAGGTGAATTAAGTGACTTTTATTTAAGTTTCATGATTGATGGTGTCAGATGGGCTGGTGTGAGTATTTTACTGCTGCTCTACTGAGACTATCACACACAACCATCTTTAGGATTTACAGAGAAAATATCCAGTGAGCGTGGTTGATGGCCCTTTCCCAAAACCTAGGATGCTTCCTCTGTAGCATGCTTCTGACGGCCGATGACGTCACAGCGACGCGACGAAGGCTGTCACAATTCCAAGGATGCTTCACATACGGCAACAAATGCGTCCTTCATTTCCCCAGATTTGAAGGATGGATCAGGTGTATCCTGCGTGGCCCAATCTATCCCAGAATTCATAGCGCGGCCCAGCCCATTCCAGTTTCCACCAATGGCGGCAGCTGCGGAGGCGGTACAAACGGCGGTGGAGGACAGCTACATTTGCAGATGCAAGTTTCTGGGTCACAACATAAACGTCTAAGATATTTCCAGACGCGAATGTAGCTGTGTAAACTCCAAATATCTGCTCGATTTATCAAGACATCACATATT
>VVHJ01052827.1:0-11827 GCA_015107715.1 Tylochromis polylepis
CCTTAGTTATGCTGCAATAGACGTAGGCTGTCGGGGGATTCCCATGATGCATTGAGTTTTTCTTTTCCAGTCACCTTTCTCACTCACTATGTGTTAATAGACCTCTCTGCTTTGAATCTTAGCTGTTATTAATCTCTGGCTCTCTTCCACAGCATGTCCTTATCCTGTTTTCCTTCTCTCACCCCAACCGGTCGCAGCAGATGGCCGCCCCTCCCTGAGCCTGGTTCTGCCGGAGGTTTCTTCCTGTTAAAAGGGAGTTTTTCCTTCCCACTGTCGCCAAAGTGCTTGCTCATAGGGGGTCATATGATTGTTGGGTTTTCTCTGTATCTATTATTGTACGATCTACTGTACAAATATTAAGCGCCTTGAGGCGACTATTGTTGTGATTTGGTGCTATATAAATAAAACTGAATTGAATTGAATATCCCTTCCTAAGAGCACCTCAGATAAAAACAGTTTGAATCCAGTAAGTGCTTCTTCTCAAAAACAGTTGTAGCCATTCAGAATATTTTAACACACCCTGTGCAATGACCCATGCATAATGAGCAAAATGACGACAGGAGATATGACACAGATAAACTGTGGTTACAATATTTTTTTTACAGATCATACATTGTAAAAACAGATATTACTACTCAAAAGTCAGCTGAATGTTGTCACTGGTTTGTATGACATTATACAGTTATCCACTGAGAAATGTGACTAAGTTATAAGTTTTATGACCTTTTCAGACTAATTATAATGCCTTTATTTTAGCATTTATTAGTGTTTCTTTTTAACTGTCAGTCTTATACCTGCTAAAATTAATTTTGTGATTTTACTTTTGTGATTTATTTTAGTTTCGACTGAAATACTTTTTGTTATAGTTAACATATATATATTAAATTTTTTTTAAAATTTTCAGTAGAGCTACACTTCACTGTTAATGTTTTCCTGCAAAGTGGGCTCAATACTGACTTATAAGTGCACTCTGTTTCGTTTTACAGCAGTCTGCTCTGCTAGATAACGGAAAGAGAGACACTGTTTTTGCACCAGCCCATCAAGTACCGTGCTACAAAGCAGCACAACCTGTATCTGCATGTACAAACATGCTCAGTTTTATGTCTGTGAATGAACTTAAATCTTTGAAGACAAGTATAAATGTTAAGCTACATAATATATTCGGAGATTCATAGTTGTGCCACATAACAGCTTCACCAAGTACCATGAAGCAGTTGCTTGAGTGAAGCACGGGACTGCACTTTGATATGTGTGTTGTGACAAGTACATGATGTCCCTGCACAGATTTTGTTGCACTGAACCAATATTAATAGCCTTCTCTGCTGAGTAATATTAAAGAATGCATGTTGTTTTGTGCAATTTGCTTGAAATAAATTGTGCTTTCTCACAACTCTGCTGGAGTTCCCTTAACTATAAGATAGAACTCTTGGTTATTATAAGCTGCTTTTGCAAAAAATAAAAAACCAACAACAAAAATGGCTGTTATTTTTCATATAAACAGTATAAACACAGCAAAAAAGCACGAAATGTACTGTTTCTATTTTTTTTATTATTTAACCAGTGATTTTCCATCTTGAATGTAACCTCATAACTGATATTTGACAAAGCAAATTCTGCCAGTGAATCTGTAATAAAGGGGGGAAAACATCATCTAGATAACACATGAATAAACACATGCATAAATTGCTTTTTCTATGTAGTATTGACTAGTGTAATTCCCTAACTTCCCCATACAGACACCGTTATAGTGATTTATCTTGTCTTGTTCCTATCCTTATCACTCAGTGTTATTCAGCCTGATTCTCTCCAGCAAACTGAGGCTGGGCCAGAAAAAGCTGGAATATAACAACTGACTGGGATGCAATCAGTATTCAGTCTTAAGGGTATAAGCCATGAGTGGATTTTTCTGCCCAACACAGACTACCTGCTTTCACTGTAACACTTAGTGACCAAGGTTTCTACAGGCACTTAATGACCACCTGAGGATCTACAGTATAGACTGAATTATAAAGCACTTTGTCACCTGGCCAGTGGTTACTTTTTGGACCACATGAGTGTCTGTCAGTCAGTGCCTCACTAATGTGCACAAATGGACTTTGTGCGTCTTCAGTCCAAAGCAAAATGTCTGCTGACTTAATGGCTGGGTTGGACAGTGTCAGCATTTTAGACAAAAGTCAAGGTCGGGCTCAGGGACGGAGACCTTTCTGAAATTTCTTGCTTTCTGGCCTCGTCATTTCTAATTCTAACCATTTCTTCTATTTTTTTCCTTTTTCCTTTTCTTTTTTGCTAGTTTCCCAAAAGTTTTCTCACTAAGATTTCCTCTGAAAACATCTGTTCTCTATTATCCCCGTTTAATTACATTGTATGGTGATAACCATGCCTTCTTCATGAACTGATGCCATGAGATGTGACATAAAACCCTAAAGAAATCTAGTAAGTAGAACACGAGTAAAGAATTTCTGTGAAACATCTTCTTAAAGGTTGGCACGGTGGTGCCGTGGTTAGCATGGCTGCCTCACAGCAAGAAGGTCCTGCGTTTGAATCCACCGACCGGCTGGGACATTTTCTGCATGCATGCTCTTCCAGTGTCTCTGTGGGTTTTCTTCGGTTACTCTGGCTTCCTTCCATAGTCCAAAGACATGCATGTTAGGTTAATTGGTGGCCTGTATGTATGAATGTTTGTCTGTCTCTCTCTCTGTGTCAGCCCTGACCCTGGTGTTCCCTGCCGCTTGCCTTATGACAGTTGGGGCAGGCTCCATCCCAACCGCGACCCTGAATTGGATACGTGAAAGGGAAAGGATGAATGCAACATGACCTTTTGAATGACAAATTTAAAAAGTTCATTCAGTACAGGCTAACATTTATTTATTCATACTTGGCACACAGAGTGCCACCTCTTCACTAGTACATTTCGGTCTATACTCCCTTGCAGACAAAACACATGGACAGCTGCCTGCAGCAGCATCAATTACACACGACTGTCTATTGTTCTTGTAATTCACAACAGACCAAAGATTCAGCAAAAGGAGGGGGATGAACTATGAGAGTATGAACAGATGAACTAAAGTGCTGTTGGCTATTTCTGAGAATGACAATCAAAATGAATGCTGATGTGATGAAGTAAACACATCCTACTGTGGCGTAATAGCATTGGGGATAAAAGATACATTAGCCTCATGAGCTAATGCCAATACTTTAAGTTGAGTGACATTTTTGGCTTTTAGTTCCCAGTAATGGTAACGGTCGAATCAACTTCATGAAACTGGGTGTTGATCCTGGCCAGAAGAGCAACCTTGACTGATGGTGACTATGGGGATCGAGTTTCTCAATAAAAGTGATTCTGACATGATTTTTTTGTGGTTTTGAGGGAAATCCCTCAAAAGCAATTACATGGATTATTATTGTTATATAAAATTTTACTCACACCTCTTCCATTCAGGGTGAATTACAACCATGGCAATGCTGTAGTTGTACTGTACTGTAATACTGTAGATGTTGTGCATTACTTTCATTTTTTACCAAATACCCACAAAACTAAAAAATTCTCATCTGCCTAATCAGTACTTTTTGGTATTTGAATTCAGTCTTATTCATACACAACCACCCATCTCCTCGCATTTTAAGGTCAGTGACTAAGAGCATTATGAGAAACCCAATATTTTCTTATCTTGCAAATAGTTGGCAACAGTGCATTTAGAATAAACCCCCACAATTTTCACAGAAAGAAGCTTCCAACAGGGCAGGGAGCTGTCTGTCTCAAATGGTAAGGGTGAGAAGAAAATGCAAACAGAAAATATGAGAAATGAGCAACAACAAACAAGAAATATGAAAGAGATTTTTAGAGCAAGTAACCTCAAATCAGAATGTAACTTCCCAAAGTCAAAAATGCCTGGAGCACAGGAAGAGAGGGCAACAGCATCTGGTGAACATGGTAAAACCTGTGCCTGGAAATATGAACACACTGATATTAGTGAGCGTCATAGTGTCTAAATAGGACTTCACAAATGCCACAGCACAGCTGTTTTCTTTATTGGGTGTATGGCACAGCAAAAAAGCACAACATAAGCCATGACATCATCCTCAAATTTTGCTTTGTATTAATAATATTTGATCCTTAAAACACTGGCGACAGTACAGATGTAAGCCTATTCCTTGGAGGTCACGCATGCTAGCTGCTCAATAGCCCTCCTCATGCTTGACAGACAACAGAAGATGGCTAGCGTGCGGCTAGAGTAATGCATGGGTATAGGCCAGCTCTTTTGCAGTCATCTCACAGATGTTTTGATGGATAGAGAAGGAATGAACATCCACTCAAGAAAGGACATATCAGGACAAAATGACCTAAAATAGTATTCCCAGTAATTCATCCAGTATTGTTTACTTGCACATCCCCAAATCTCCTTAGGCTGATTGATAGCCGTAGGAGCTAAACCACTCACCCGTCTTAGGCCCAGACATTCATGACTGTATTATTGTTTTTTTGTCCAATCCTCCAGCAGCCAGGAAGGACTCCAAAAGAGGAGCTTGACAGAGTGAATCCAACTTATTTTCAATCTGGTGTCAGGAAGCAGTCTGTTGCCCTGATATGAAGAGTGACAGCAGAATGGGAATTTAATAGACCACGTTTCTGTCTGGCTCAAGCGATTACAATGACAGAAATGTAAATTATGTTTTTTTTTTCCTTTTGAAGATATCTCAGAGCAGGGCTCTGACCATGCAGAGAATGGAAGAATTGAGGGTGGTGATGTTCAAATCGTAAAAATCGATTTCCATCAGAATAAAATGAATGTCACTCTCAGGGGGGCTCAGACAGCCTCTGCTTTGAGGACTAGGAGGATAAAACACTAAGAGAAGCCGACGACATCTCAAATGAACAGCGGCTGTCAGCACAGAAGTCCCCAGTCTACTTCCTATCCTGCGCATCTGGTATTAGTGATAGTAGAACTCCTCTAACCTGTTGAGCTGTGAAATAAACAAAATTTGCATGGTGTAATACCAAACTGAATGTCTCATTAATATGCTAAAGTGACATGAAAAGATCATTCTTCATCATTAGTGTACACAGAAACCAGTTTGTTACTGCTAATTATTAAATCTACAGTCACAGTAAGAAAAATAAAGTAAACCATCTTTAAATTCCAGTGTAGTAAATATAATCTGGTCCTCAGTAGGTCTTAAAGTGAGGTAACAACAACCTCAGATGAACCACCAAACTTGGTGCATTCGCATTACACTATGTGATTATTTTTATTTTTTTTTTTAATGCAGACGCAAACTAAGTCCACCAGTACTGCTTCCATAGGAATGAAGAAAGTAAGTAGCATCCAGGCACTGATAATCAAATGCACTTGAGTAACTGATCATAAGAAAGTGTGACCACCTCTTTGAAAGCTTTGGCAGTTTTCTGACCTGGAGTATTCAGGTGAATTAGCACAGTGCCAAGGAGGAAAGACATCAGCAACAATCTTAAAGAAGCAACTGTTGCTCCCCATCAATCTGGGAAGGGTTATGGGGCCATTTCCAAACAATTTGAAGTCCATCATTCTGCAGTGAGAAAGATTATTCACAAGTGGAAAACATGACACATTCATGACAGCTACCAATCTTTTCAGGAGTGGATGTGCCAGCAAATTCACCCCTAGGTCAGACCGTGCAATGGTCAGAAAACCTGAAAAAAGCCAAAGTCTACATCTCAAACTCTACAAGCATCAGTCAACATCTTAAATGTTAAAGTTCATGGAGGAACAATCAGCAAAAGGCTGAACAAATATGGCTCTTCTCTCTAAACAGAACATGGCAGCATTGCTTAGGTTTGTAAAGTCCAAACAAACCACGAGACTTCTAAAACAATGTATTTTGGACAGATGAGACCAAAAAGGAAGCGTTTGGATACAAGAAAGCCAAACACAGCATATCAGCACAAACACCTCATATCAACCCAGCACGGTGGTGGAGGAGTGATGATTTAGGCTTGTTTGCAGCAACAGGCTCTGGGCACCTTGTAGTCACTGAGTCGACCACAAGCTTCTCTGTATACTAAAATATTCTAAAGTCACGTGTGAGGTCATCTGTCCGATGGCTTAAGCTTGGGTCATGCAACAGAAGAGCAACGTCAAGCACAGCAGCAAATCTACATCAGAATTACTACAAAAGAAAAGAATCAAGGTGTTGCAATGGCCCAGCCAAAGTCCAGACATCAAACTGATAGAAATGCTGAAGCAGGACCAAAAGACAGCTGTGCAAAAATGCCCACAAACCTCAATGAACTGAAGCAGCGTTGTAAAGACAGGTGAGCCAAAATTCCTTTGTTACAAAGTGAGAGACATATAGTCACTCCGGAAATTATAACTTCAAGTTACAATTCTACAAGCTATTGAATGATGGGCTGTACTTAGTTTTTAACACATTTCATCTGCATTTTGGCTCAATGTAATATATCAAGTGTTGTTGTCCATCCGAAGTTGCATTTACCTAATTTTAAGACTGGGTAAGGACCAAATGACCTTTTAGTAACTTTTCCTGACATGGAAAATCTTATAATTGCCAGAAGGTGTACTGTCTTTTCACCATGACTGTATGTTCTAAACAACTGTTAGTCATTAAAAATAACATATTTCTGCAAGACTACTCTGAGCTTTCCTGACAAATCAAAGTAATGTCAGTAAGCCTGTACAGCTGGATCGCTTTTGTAGTCCAGGTGTCGCAAAAACGAGCCGGTTGTTAAGAAGAAAGTTGTTCATGCTGTCCTAGTCAATCTCAAAAGCAACCTTCAAAGAGATAATGAATTTAACTTTCAGTAACACAAATAAGAGCACCAGAGTGTCATGTAAAGAGAAAAAAAAGTTAGTATAAAAAAGGCAAAATATTAAAATACTGCATTAGTTCCAGATTCAATATCTTTTGATGTCTTTTAGTTATTTGAATGGATGAATGAAAGAGAAGATCAAAGATGGTATGTGCTGTTTTGTTCAATTAGCAGTTCTGATGCACATTGCATAAGATAGGACACCAGCAAGCACCCAGGTAATGACTATACAAAACAGTTTCAATATTAAGAATATGTCTTATATTTTTCTTTAAGTTACATGCACACTGAGAAACCTGGACACCACATAAAACAATGAAAAAAAGGGAAAGATACTGTTATTACAGCAACAGCAGCAAGCCTTCTGCTTTACTTTCTGCTGAAAAGCAAGGTGATTATTGATAATCTGTTTCTTTGCTATGTGGCTATAATAAAGGTTTGCAATTACCTGGTCCTCCAAAGGGAACCATATCTGTTTAGCAGCACAGACATAACATTGCATTTAGGAGTGTTTTACTCCTCATCACCCGAAAGGGTAAATTATCTCTTAGACTAAGTCTTAGTTTTAGTATGCACACTTTAAAGCATGTCAGCCCGTCGTCTTGTCCTTGGTATGGTTGAGATCCTTGCTTGACCACTTGAGATGAATCCCTTTCAAGTGACATTCTGAGTAAGATCAACTTACTTCCATAGTCACAGGCAAAGCTCACCATTCGCATTCAGCACATATGCACTCTGGCTCTAACTGCAAGCCCTTCACTCTACAACTGCTACGTGACCACATAAGATGAATACAAACTGTCCTTCGCTAACATTAAAGTGAATGATTGTGGCTCCCATTGGAAGTACTCCTCGGTTTTGGACATTTCAATGCTGATGGCCTTTGCATACAGCACATCCACTGGTTTCTCTCGGGTGTGCATCAAAATGTGTATGATGTGCATGGGAGAGTTTAAGGAAAAAGTTCTTTGGGTAGCATGATTAAAGAGGAAAGGATCACAGGGAGAGATCTGTATGTTAAAGACACATATGAGCTACATTCCAAGCAAGAAACAATTAAAGAATTTATTTATTTTTGCAATCTGATGAATGCAGAAACAAACTTTACTCAGAGCACCAGATTTTGGACTGTCCTGATTTTCCCCACAGGCAAAATGTTCATTGACAGTGACACTGGGCCAACACTGCAGATATTTTTCTCAGTCGTGCCATGTCAAAGTGACAGAAATCGACTCAGGAATTGACTAATGGAAAAGAAATGTCGATAGTTTCTTTCTTGATGGGGTGGCAAGTGAAAATCGAGAGTCTACTTTTACAAAGTAGACTGGATTTTCCCTTCAAAAAGATTTAAAGTAGAATCGCTAAACTGACGTTTGACTGTAAAGCGCACAGTTCTCATATCTACTGTCCTTTACAGTCTGCGCAGGTGCACAACATCTCCTCTAAGAGGACTTCTTTGATATTACACACTACACGTAATGGAAACGTGTCTTTGTCAATGACCGTAGACCTTTATACAGTCATTGGTTTTCGTAAACCACCCATAGTCTTTTATTATATATAGTAAATCAACTTTAAAGGCTGGAATGGAATTACAAAACATTTTTATCGGTGTGAAAAGCGGGGATTTCAATAAAACAAGCTGATACGTTACAAAAGTTGCATCAGAAACTTACTTATGATATGTGATATAACTTACTTCTGACTTTCGGTGCTCTTCAGCGAGAGAATTAGACATTTAGTTATTAAATAGTATGAATTAAACTTTATTTACTTATTTAATTTTTTTAATTTAATTTTTCTGCGTTGGAATTTTTTTCTGTGTTGGAACGCTTATTTTTACACTTTTTATTCGCCGGCGAACTGAATAGGTAGGACGTTCAGAGGCGTCACTTCCGCTCCACGTGAAAGGCTCCTTATACTACATGTGAGGAGCACTGTATATCCAAAGCGTATTCCTTTACGTTGTAATATTTATAGTTTGCTTATTGTCATCTCATGGTTATCGACAGCAAGACTATGGAGTCCGTAGAGGAGGAGGCGCTGCTCGGTCAGGATTCAGAGGAGGAAAACAGTGAATTGTCGGACGATGAGGTCAGTTTCCTAACATGCTAGCATCGTTAGCTAACCACATTCTTGTTGAGTATTAGAGTTTTAAACGTCACTGTGCCTGCTGTTTATGAAGTTATACAAGAAAGGAAACAGAGACCTGGCACTATTAACAGTGTCAGAATCTTTATTTTTCTAATCAAGGTTTTTAGATGGCACGAAAGTTCACGTTTAGTCAGACCGTGTAGTCAGACCGTGTAGTCAGACCGTGTAGTCTTGCTGTAGCAAGTGGTGGTTACAGTAAGTCAGAGGTAATATTATTCATCTTCATTTCATTGCCCAGCTGCAAGAAGCCTTCGCAACGGGGTTGTTGAAGCCTGGGATGAACGTTCTGGTGGATAAACCCAAAAAGTTCGCCAACAATGTGGTGAGTGACATCTCACATCTTCTGTTAGTAGCAAGTTATGCTACAAAGGGATAATCACCGTAGTACAAACAACCATATCACTGTAATAATTTTAAAGCAGCCATGGAACAGTTCTCAAAATTCCTTGTAAAGTGAATAATAGTGTTACTTGTTGTACCTTTATTGCTCCTATGCTGTCACACAGGAGGGGTTGAAACAGTGTCTTGCTGACTTTCGTAAAGATCTTCCCTGGGTGGAGAGATTGGATCTGGCCAACCTTCCAGCTGCAAATGTAATTTCTCAAGCTGAAGAGAAAGCTTCAGCGCTGGCCATTGGGGAACTGGATGCTGATGATGATTTCCAGAGGGAGATGTTCTTGTAAGTGACCATTAATTCAGCTCGGTTTTATATATATAGTGCCAGTTCATAAGACAGAACCAGGGTTAGGGAGGGGCAGCCATCTGCTGCAACCGGTTGGTGGTAACAGAAAAAGAAAAGAAAGCAGAGAGAGATTGGACGATAGGCAAACTATAGTAGAAAGCGCTGCAAACACACAGTGAGTAGAAAAGGTGAGTGAAGAAGTAGAGTTCAGTGCATCATGGGACCCCCACCCCCACCCCCAACAATAAACAGTGATATACTCTCTCTTTCGGGTCCCTGTCAGTACTGTTGCTATAGCATTCTAGATCAACTGAAGGCTTTTCAGGGAGTTTTTAAACTGACCTGATAATGAATTACAGTAGTCCAGCCTAGAAGTAATAAATGCATTAGCTAGTTTTTCAGCATCACTCTGAAACAGGCTATTTCTAATTTTCATTCCTACATATTTGCTGAATGTGCCAGGAAGAAAATAATGTACTTTATTTCAAATGTAGAAAGTCTTGTTGAAAATTTTGTTCAGGCACTGAACAATGGGATTCGTCATATGGGATTGGGTTAGGGATGAGAATTGAGAACTGGTTCCAAATTGCCCAATTTATTGCAGTCATGTGCTATTAAATCAATGCTGGCACGTTATTCTGACAGTTCCACAGTTCAAACTTAAGCCAGTGCAGCTTCTGCACTCCTGAGTAACACCAAAACCTTTTTTTTCAATACTTTTTCTGCAGTTTTCATATCCAGATATAATAAAGAATTGCATTGTGGAGGCCTGCTTATTTCCTACACAGAAATCAGTAGGTTGATAAAGGCACTGGTATCACAGAAACTGCATCAATATCCAAGCTGATCACAAGAATCTGCCTCAGCAGTTAAATAAATGTGGGTTTTTAAAATGGCCTTTTAAGGACTTCTTTCTTCTTTGACACAAGAACTTGACTTTAAGTGTAATATTTGAACAGTCGAAAGGTTTGGCTGGCACTGTTGTCGAAAGCATCACATATATTTGTATTTTGGAGAAAACTTTTTGTTCACACTAATATAATTTGGTTACACGTAAGACAAAGAAACAATTTATTTTGACTGAAGGGTTACAAACATGCATGCAGTGTTGAATGTTTTAGAGAATAGCCTAGAAAACCATGCTTAAAAAAAGAAAACTTGAACACAGCTACAAAGAGACTGTTCCAATACCTTTGTGTGTTTTGTTCATTTACAGCTACCGTCAAGCTCAAGCTACAGTCCTTGAGGCACTGCCACTCCTAAACAGGCACAGCATAGCCACCAAGAGGCCCGAAGACTACTTCGCAGAGATGGCCAAATCTGATCAGCACATGCAGAAGGTGAGCCTGTTCTGCTATATGATGACGCAAGTTCAGTTGTGACAAATATGTTTAAAACTCAAACTGTATTTCATTACATTAAACCACCAAAGCAACACCTGAAACACATAATTACAGTGATGTTGGAATCTAAGTATTAGTTCTCACCCTGATAGTAAATTAATTAACATTTCATTGCGCACACTGGTTCAGGACCTGAGTTTAGTTGTTCTTTCGTTCTGTCCGGCCTAAATTCATATACTTTCTCATTTTTTGGTCTGTTCAGATCAGGAAAAAGCTGATCTCAAAGCAGATGATTCTGGAGAGGTCAGAGAAGGCCAAGAAACTGCGTGAGCAAAGGAAGTTTGGCAAAAAGGTTGGTGACTGAGTTCAGAAGTTCTTGTTAACACCTGTAAGTGTTATATGTTTATGATACTTAAATTGTACATGGCTAAAAGACTAACTCTAATTTTGAATTTTGTGCCAGGTCCAAATAGAAGTGATCCAGAAGAGACAACAGGAGAAGAAGGCCATGATGTCCGCTGTAAAGAAATATCAGAAAGGTGAGTGTTTACAAGTGTAGCATGGATGTTATTTACCTATTTCTTTTATCGTTTTGTCACTACACCAATCTGGGCGCATCACTTATTGAGCACTGGGAACAACATCTTCTCTTTCTAGGAATGACTGACAAACTGGAATTCTTGGAAGGAGACCAGAAGATGAATAAAGAATCTTCTCAGGGCTCAAAGAAAGCGGTGAACAAAAAGGGGTAAGTTTGAACTTTTCAGCAGTGCACACAGCAGTCGTTACTTTCAGGCTTTACAACCTCTTTTTTTTTTTTTTTTTTTTTTCCCCCCTTTCAAT
>VVHJ01052828.1:0-12535 GCA_015107715.1 Tylochromis polylepis
TTCCAGCAGGACAACGACCCTAAACATAAAGCCAGGGCAACAATGGAATGGTTTCAAACAAAACATATCCATGTGTTAGAATGGCCCAGTCAAAGTCCAGATCTAAATCCAATCGAGAATCTGTGGCAAGATCTGAAAACTGCTGTTCACAAACGCTGTCCATCTAATCTGACTGAGCTGGAGCTGTTTTGCAAAGAAGAATGGGCAAGAATTTCAGTCTCTAGATGTGCAAAGCTGGTAGAGACATACCCTAAAAGACTGGCAGCTGGAATTGCAGCAAAAGGTGGTTCTACAAAGTATTGACTCAGGGGGCTGAATAATTATGCACACCCCACTTTGCAGTTATTTATTTGTAAAAAATGTTTGGAATCATGTATGATTTTCGTTCCACTTCTCACGTGTACACCACTTTGTATTGGTCTTTCACGTGGAATTCCAATAAAATTGATTCATGTTTGTGGCTGTAATGGGACAAAATGTGGAAAAGTTCAAGGGGGCCGAATACTTTTGCAAGCCACTGTACATTAAAAAAATGTTTACAGCATAAGTGGTTTTTCTACTTTAAAAAAATACTCTAAAGGTACTGAAAAAATTATTAAGGTATAGTTTGCCTTTCATTTTGTTTACAGTTTTGGCACTCATTTTTTCCCAAACAGCCAGTTGTTACTTCCTTGTTATAGTTTAGCAAAGCTATGTAAATATTTATAGATGCTAAAAATGATATCATAAAAATACAAACTGTTTGGAACATGTTTTTTAATTACACTGCTGTATAAGTTTCAACCTATATTATTAGGTGCTACCCATCATTTTTCTAAGTACAACTTGCTATGTCTTATAAGTGCTAAGTAAATTATACTGTCCAGTACAGATACTGTCGATAGAGAGATGCCCAGTTTTAGTGTGTAATTTTAGTGTGCGCAGTAAAGCAAACTATAAACCAATAACAATAATGCCAATGAATTTTTGAATGAAGTAAAGAATGAAAAAATGGTTTAAATGGAAAACTTTCTAAAGTGAGCACTTTCATTACTTGTACCTAATTTCATTAGACTGTTATTGTTTGATTCAGAAGCAAAATTTGATTTCTCCCTTAATTGAGAGTTAGCTTAGCAATTTCCTAATAAAGTTCAACTGAGGGTGATTTCTTTTCATTTAGCATTTTCTTCAAGGAGAGAAAATATTTTCATAGTGTTATGTGCAGGGATAGAGATAAGTATCATTTGAGGCCCTATAGGGGTTCATTTAGGTTAGGCACGGGACCGGTAGCACAGCTGGCTCTACTTCTTTTATTTTTTTAAATACTGTTTGATTTGCTTTCACCTTCAATTCTGTTTATTGTTTAATCATTCATGAATAGTGCATAATTTATTATCACTTGTTTATGCATGACTTGTTGCCTTAAGGTGTACATTGTTTTCCCTTGAGGACTGAGACAAAACATAGCTTGAAGGTTTCAGTTGTAAAATGTTCAGTGCCACTGCTTTAAGTCAGGACTCTGCCCTTGCAAGCTGGAGAATAAATTATTACTCTTCTGGAATTCTTGGTGTCTTTTTTTCCTTCTGCTCTGAATATGAAAATTAGTAACATATACAACAGGTTAGTAACTTCTTGAAATGTTCACTCTAACTGACAACTTGGTTTTTCAGTTTTTCATACTGCTATAGTTTTTGTTCACAATCTAACATTAATCTAATACTATTTAATGTATTATTATTTTATTTACTTCCTTTTTTCAATATAAAATCTTTTCTAAATCTTAAAGAAGTGAACTCAATGGGGTCATAACTCTCCACGTGGTCTGAGCCAACTAAATTAATTGTGAAAGTGTAAGCTCATCCCCTCGTGGGAAATCAGATACAGTATTGATCTGATAGCACTGGACTTTTTTGACTTTTGACCTTGAAAGTTGTAGGGGGTGATACATTGCTGCATATGATCTAACTTACAATTTAACACAGGTCGGTCAATAAATCAAAACAGAATGAGCTTGACCAGCAGGGAGTTGTCTTCATCCCTGAAATCTAGCATCAACTGTCATTATGTCATAGCATAGCACACTGCAGCACTCATCCCTGCTTAAATCATTTGGCTTTTTTTAGATAGCATATTATAAACCATTTTTTTAAAATTAGAAATGGCACACTGAGATCTCTATGTTCTGTTGAGGACACACTAAATATTATCATTCATTACAAATATGGGATATTTGTAATTCCACAGCAAACGAATCCTGAGACTCTGGACTTCATATATCTATTTCTTTAAGCCAAAATAGATGTATCAGACAGTCAAACATAATCAGCATCAATTTACTGAAGAACCGGTCACAACGTGTTGTTCCTCAGGAGCATAGTGAAATGATGCATCAGCACTCTGATGTCTAATCTAAAGCAAATTTGACAACTTTTAATACTTGAGGAAACTCAATTCAAGAACAAAATGTACTAATGTAGCACTGAATAAATATAGTTATCACATTTGTCTTTGCCACTATATGATTATGAAGATGGAGGCGTGCAAAGATAAGCTGCATAGACAGCAAATATGAAAAGATATTAGATACAGCAGGGAGTGCATTTAAACAGCAACTATGTGAACCGATCCAGCTTATTAAATTATAGAGTTTAAAATATGAGAGACATGCTGAATAGGCATTGAAAGTTTGGATCAATAATGTGCACATAAAAATACATTTAAAACAATTTTAAAAAACTTAATCTAAGTGTTTTTAGTTGCTTAGCTTTTCAGTCATTTTTTTTTTAACAGATTATATCTTTCTATCCATCTCTCCAAACACCCATCCATCTTTCTTCTCTGCTTATTCCTGTTGACTTGAGGGGTGATGGAGCATGAATCAGCATGAACTGTGTGAAATGCAGAAAAAAATACAGTGTGTTACAGCTCATACACATAGTGATCCACACCTTAGTGCTATTTTGAGTCTTTTCGTCAACTGACATGAAATGTTTGGACTGGAACCTGGGGCTTGCTCAAAGGTGGAGCACAGCACAGGGTGGCAAATGAATAATTATGATCCCATAATTTAATATATGTATAATTGTTAAATGGGGTAGTGAAAAGTTTAGTGAATTTAAGCATTCTTTAAAGTTAATGCTATATAACAAGCAGAGCTGAACTGGAGTAAACTAACTGAAACCACAAACCCTGACTAACAGACAGGAGCACACCATGAGAAGATGACGACAACGTGACAAAGAACAGAGGAAAACTATGCACTTACATACACAGCATAACGAGAGGAGGAAAACGCAGGTGGAACAAATCCAAATAACGAAACAGGGGAAACAAAACTAAAGAGGGACTGTCAAAATAAAACAGGAAGTGACAAGCACACTGTGACTCAGACAGAGACAGGTGAGCTTGATACTAGGACAGGGGATAGCAGACACGGAAACACACGACAGACTGGGGAGACAAAACAGACTGGATACAAAAAGGGGAACAGACATGAAAGCAAGCAATAGCCAAACTAGAACATAAGAACCACATACATGACAGAGCCAAGAGACAGAGAGAGCACAAAAAAGACACCAAACTTTGGCAAACATTAACAGACATGACTGAATACACACTGGAGATGCTGAGGAGGACGCGCCGGGGAAAGAAAAAGAGACTGGACACGAAGGGGAACTAAATTACACAGGAACTAAGAACTTGAAATTTAACAAAGCTCAGACGCTCTCTTAAACTGAAGATCAGAATCTCAATATTTCACAAAAATGAACAAGTCTAAACAAACTCAATGACAATCATAAAAAAAAACAAAAAAACAACCTATATGTGATTTGAATTTTTTCAATCTCTTCATATGCAGAGCTATGCTTACAGCATGGCTACTATTTTTTGAGTGAAACCACTTTCTGTGTGTTAGGTCACCTTTAATGAGCTAGCACATGCTACAATTCAGGTTGCTTCCACTGAATGATCTTAATGTCTCAGGATATTATAGCATGACCTAATTTGACGGTCAGATCCTGAAAGACAAATTCATGGTGTGCAGTCCTATAAAATACCTGCAAACTACATGCAAACCACTGGTAGCTTTTTTCACCTGATGTGATGCCCTCACATTTGTAAACTGTGAACTCTGAAACAGAAGATTATACTTACTCTTTCCTCTGTATGGACAGCGGTAAAACCGGAGACCTCAAGTAATTGCTTGGAAGCAATCTAAAAATATAAGCCTACTGTGACTGGTCTGGAGGTGCACATGAAGATGCACATGGTCAAATTTAGGTCGTTTATGGTTTTTTTGGTTTTTTTAGACCAATATTTTTATTTCCCTATCAATACATAGGGCATATGGCACAGAATAAGTGTTGTGTGTTTTCTAAGTATTTTTTTTTAATGCTAAAAGACAAAAATTAGATTGAAATACCCACCGAAATACCCACCCGGAGGGAAACTCAGGGCCAATACCTGAACAATTAAATTAAATTAAATGAAATGAAATGTAGCAACAAACTCTGGCTGTGTCAAAAAACATACAACTCAGTGAATAAGGCTGTTGCTTCAATCTCAGTGAGTCGTTTGTGTCTAACAAAACAGTTTGTTAGAACATAAAATCTTCTAATCTTTTAAGGGTCTGTTCGTAATATTTAACATTCGTTGGTGGAACTTTTCACAAGAAATTTTAGAAAGACCTATAAATGCTGCCCATTGCCATTCTCGATGCATTCACTGGTGTCCAGGAGTACAGACTATCACAATAATGTATAAAAAAAAGAAAATGAAGAAAAATGCTGCCAGAAAAACGATTTATCATGGAAATAGAAAGCATTGGGAAGTATCCATCTCCTCCCATCTGTATTTGTTAAAAGTTCCGTGGCAGCGCTGTACCTAAAGCAGTGATCGATCTGCCTAGGGCTGCTTGGGCATGCTACAGCAGGCAGCTCAGGGGCGTCAGTCATTGCTCAAGTCAGAGCTCAGGGTCCTGCACTCAGCTGTCAGGCCAACCCACTGTCCTGTGCTGGTTGCAGTATTTGAAATATTAAGCAGGAGCTCGGGAAGAGCAGAGTCAGGGTTTCACCTTTATGCACCTCACACGCACTGAATGTTATGGCCCTGTGCCACCCATCTGACATCTAATGGTCTGAATGGAGAACCCTCTTGACATTTTAAGGCCAAACTGTAACCTGCGACAGCATGCAAGAACCTTAAAATATCCCTAAATTTAGCATCACTGTTTTATTTCACATTTGTGCGATTTATTTATCTATTTTTGTCAACCAAAGTAAAACCAATAATTAGAAAGTTCATCAAAACTCATCAGTCTGTATTCTTCTGTGTGCATTTGCTTTTACACAGATGTGTGATTGTGTGGCCTGTGTGCATATATATATTCATGATAAATCTGACAGATCTATTTAGTTTAGACCATGATGTGCTCGCTACCAACATACTCTCAGCTACATTATAATTCTGACACTCAATGTGCTCCGGTCTACTGACAGAGCAAAGCTCATAATCCATAGAGGAGCTTCGAGGGCTATAGTCTTGTTTACCATCAGCCTCAGGTAAATTACACCTTTTGCTTCTTTCTGTATGTAGTATTTACTGCATGTGTATTTATATAACAAAACTATTGAACGTCCCCTGATTTATAAATAGTATCTGTCCCTATGATCGCTACTTAAAGTATATAGGTCATTTAATTGTAAAATGTACAACACCCACGGTGGGTTGTTACTTATGGAACAGCCAGCTGTGTTGATCCAATGCCTAAGATGGTCATATCCACACTCACTGTCACAATTTGCCATTTTTCTCCACCAGCACAATTTCACTTGTGTGTAAAGACTGCAAAGGAAAGAAATCATTGTGTTGAAGCAGTAGCTGGAGAAGCATGATGCTGAATTACAGAAGAACCTCAAGGGACTACAGCTCCAGCAACAGCCAGAAGATGAAGCTTGTTGTTCTGTTCCAAATACATAAAGAAGAGATGAGATGTCAGAAATACAGCAATCTGCAAAGAACCCCCCCCCATTTTAGTTTCAAATATGCAAACTGAACACACCTTCAAAAAGCAAACACAGGACATTATAAAAACTCCTCAATTTTCAACCCGTTTAAATCCAGTTTGCACTATTTTTGATGAGCCATTTATTAAGTTTCTGGGAGACAACAAAACCACATTTTCTAACCAAATTAACACAAAAAACAAACAAAAAAACAAAACAAAAGAAAAACAAGGCAGCGCTTTATTTATATGGAAGAGAGAGAAAACAGACTAACAAGAGTGATGTGCAGCGAACAAAGGATTGCAGTCTGAGGAGGAACAAAACAGAGTGCTGACAATTGCTTTGCATCATTACTGTCGATTCTCGAGCGCTTGACACTTAAAGAGTCATTAGGCATTCTCCATCTCTTGCAGGCTTATTTTATTCAAAATTCCAATACTTGTGATTGTCTTTCAAATCACTTATAATTCTCTATGGTTTTGCTATTATTCCTGCGACTGCTCAAGTGCTCTACAGTTGACTGTGAAGTATGTGATTATAAGGATTCGGGTTTAATTCTGAAAATCTTAAAATCAATTTTACCAGTTGATACTTCAGCGATATTTCAGTAAAGCTTATAAAAAAAATGTAGGGATTAAACAAATCTATTAGAGTCTGCATACATGATTTAGTAAAGGACACACAAACACATTCTGCTAGAATTTTAGAACTTCATCTCATCGTCTACTCCTCTTCCTATTAGAGAATACAGGCATCTAACTAAATTATTAAGTATATGGATAAGACAATATATGCCAATAAATGTCAGGTAGAAAGTCTCACAAATAGGAATTATACAGATACAAGGAAATATATCAAAATAGCAGACCCATTACTAAAATATTGTTTCACATTTCTGATGTCAGGAGCTGATTTTAGGCCTGAATAGTAACCATGTATGCAGATTACATGCGGGACTATTTGTAGGTTTATTTGTTAACCAGGTAAGGTGAGGGTGGCATTCATATGGATTCACATGTTACCACAACATGTTCTAATCCCAGGGCACCCAATACTCCCATTGTTGTCAAATGCCACATCTCAGAGATTAGCCAGTGTGTCTTCATGCACCAGTCTTGGCATTACTAGACACCAACAGATAATCTCTTTTAAAGAACAACAGAGTTAGAGCTTTATCAGCCAGCATACTGTGGTTTGGGAGTTTATTTGTTTTGTAACTTTGTGTCCTTGGTTTTTACTGGCTGATTTGTTTCATTTTCGCTTGCTTCTTGCTTACATGAATGATGATTACTAGCCTGTTTTGCTTTTACTTTAATGGTTAGTTTTAGGCACTGAAAACCACTTGAATACACTTAGAAAAATATTATGGTTTGGATAAAAATGCTCCTCATCGCAACACTTGCAAGTTGAAAATCGATGCTCACCATGTTACCTGAGGGGTCTTCTACAAGCATCCATAAGAGATGAGCAGAGAGGCACACCCATCTCACTTTTGCATAAACCAGGTGCATCACAGCACAGACACCAAATGACATCTTATGCATATTTTTTAGATGCCAGCAGCTTTGACAAAATGACAGGATTTAAAGCCCTGGGAATGAGACTGTTGTGGTTACTCGAGGATATTTTTGTCCATGTCCATTGCTCATTTCCTTATATAGCTGAATTTGCACAACAAAGTAATTGCTATCCCAAGTAATTCATTAACCCTCATCCTACTGCCTGGGGTTCACATTTTTTGTCATATCTCACAGGTGTTTTTTTTTATTATTAAATTTTTTTTATGAAATTGCCAGTTTATTCCTGATGATGTCACATTGTGGTTTTCTGTTTCTGCTTTGATTAGTGATTTTTTTAAAAATAGAAATAATAGAAATGCAATTTTAACAAGTGAAGCTGTTTATTCAGTTAATTTTTGCAATGGGCCCCAAATTAATGTTTCATACACTGTCTGTCATTTTAAAGAACGCCATTATGGCATTCATCATCTGGATGGGAAACTTCCCAGACTTGAAAGTCAGAGATATCACTATATCTGCCTGAGACAGCTGGGGTGTGCACTGGTCAGGCCACACATGAACAGGAGAGCTGATACTGCTACATTTCGGGGCCCAATCCAAGCAGTAATGACTCTCCTGAGAGTGAAGAAAACTACACCAGCTGATGTGACTGTACAACACTCGGCTGGAAAATCTACTCGAAAAAAGGTGTTACTCTTCCTCTCGAAATACGGACAAGAAGGTAGCAAATGTTTGCTCTTTCTGTCACAGCCAGCATGCCCTGAAAATAGCATAAGGCAAATGCATATGCTATAAGTGACTGTAGTGTGCGTTTAGCTTTAGTTGATTTTAGTTGCTTCCTGTCCCTGTACAACTTCAATGAGAACTTTGCTAGCAAAAAAAGTCAGACCCTTTCCTGGTCTTTATCAGGGCTGTCCCTTATCCCTTATATTAAGATTCTTTTCACAACTTTTATGGACAGAATTTCTAGGTGTAGCCAAGGGATGGAGGGTGTCGGACTCAACATCTCTTCTCCTGCTTTTTGCAAATGATGTGGTTCTCTTGAGTTCATTGAGCCATGACCTCCAGCTTGCAGTGGGGTGGTTTGCAGCTGAGCATGAAGCAGCTGGAATGAGAATTAGCACTTCCAACTCTGAGGCCACGGTTCTCGGGCTGGAAAAGTGTCCACTCCGGGTCAGGGATGAGTGCTCCCCAAGTGAAGCAGTTTCAGTATCTCAGGTTCTTGTTCACAAGTGAGGGGAAAGCAGTTTGGTAGACTGATAGACAGTTGGGTGTGAAAGTAAAGCTGTCAATTTTTAGAAATGGATCTATGTTGTTACCCTCACCTATGGTCATGAGCTGTGGGTAATGACCAAAAAAATTAAATTAAACCACAAGCAGCAGAAATGAGTTTCCTCCAAAGGATGTCTGGGCTCTACCCTAGAAGAAGAGTGGTCCCTTGGAAGGGGCTCAGAATAGAGCCACTACTCCTCCTCACTACAAGGATCCAGCTGAGGTGTTACAGGTGTCTGACCAGGATGCTTCCAGCACGCCTCCTAGGTGAGGTGTTTGGTGCATGACCTACGGGGAGGAAGCCCCGGGGCAGACCCAGGACATGCTGGAGAGATTCTGTCTGTGGGCTGCCTGGTGGTTTTTTTGTGTCTTGATTTCAATTGTTCTATATTGGGGTCAAAATGACCCTGATTGCTTTCATCATGTATATTAAAAAAAAAGAAGTTTACTTTAAATTACTGAAAATTAACTCATGCAATAATTAAAGGATCATGCTAAATAAGCTTTTACATGATAATGTGGATTATACTTTTGATAAAAGCTGGAAATTATGTTAAAGAAAAGTATAGCATTTTCATTTTATAACTATACAATAATAATATACAGTAATTACATAACTAATAATGCTCTAAAAAGAAACAAGCTTTGCTGTTATTATTGTTGTTGTTTTTACTATTATATTTGCTTTGTTATACAAATGTATTCTTAGGTTCCCCAGCAGCCTCAGGCAGTCTTCCACCTATGTTAAATATGTAGGATGAGGGTTAATAAGTGCATATTTATTTATGTTTTTGAAAAAAAAAACTGCATGAAAACAAAAATGAAAAAACCGAAACTGACATATTTTCATAGTTGGAGGGGGGAATCACCTTCTCTATATATGAAAAACGTCTGTGTTCATAATAATGATACAATAATAATTTCTTGAAATACTGACTTTGAATCTTTTAAGCTGTTATGCATATCTTGTATAACCTTTGATGGTCTAATGGGGCCTTTTGTAGGGATAATTTATCTTAAAATTGAGTAATTCATCATAATGATTAACATGAATGATGATTACTGGCCGATTTTACTACCACCTATCATCTTATTCACAGTGGTGTTTCCGTAATTATGGTGATAGCAGAAAGTAGGGAAGAGGAACCAGTACAAAATTACAATCACATATTTTTAGAAAATTCATCTGACAGTGGAGGTTAAGTGAAAAAAGTCTAATACTGACTGCTTGTTCTTTAGTGTCTTCTGTAGTATTACCCATGACAACAGACTCACACGTACTTAGTGAGATTCCTGAACATATCAGCTGTGAGCTGTTGTCACAGCTGTTCTTGCACTGAATGAGCCCCGCTAGTCTGTTTCTGGAGCTTTGGGTAGAATTTACCAGCCAATTTCTCCAGGCCAAATACCCAGTATACCGTGTGAACAAGCATTTCAGCTCTGACCTGGCCCAACAGCAAATCTCAACACATGGATATACTAGCCTGTCAGTGCACTGCTCTGCTGTCGGGGCAAATTATAGCTCTTGGAGTCTATGACGTGGAAAAATAGCTTGACAAATTGTTCCTGGGTCACCCCAAGGGGGTGAGAGGGATGAGACATACTGTGAGGAGATCTCTGGAAATATGGGTCTGCTTGCAGAAGCGACAGATAGATGCTTCTATTTTTGTCCTTCTTTTGTCTTGTTGTTTTTCAATTGCACGGTTACTTGTAGCAGATTGGTCAGGTGAAAGAACAGGAGAGGCACACTAAATGAAAGCTTTTCAAGGATTGCTGTTAGGATAATTTATCATGAAGTTATTGTCAATGACAATTTTATTATCATAGACCTCAAGATTGTTATTCGGGTATTTGCATCTGCAGTTAGGTATTAGAGATAAATCCTTAATCAGATTCATGGATGTGAATGAAACTGTGACTTTGTAACACTGAACGAAATGAGGACTCTGTGGACCACACTGAGCAAGTTTAAGTCCAGTTAATATCATTCCTCTTGCAGTCATTTAAATTTTGCTCCCCTGTGGCATTTGTGTACAATCTGTTCCCTACAATCATAACCTTTACAAAACAATTCACTTGGCAAAGGTTGTGAATTATTCAGAGTAATCCAAGAAAAGCACTTGCAGACTAAAGTAACTACACTTTACTTAGCTTACACTTAACACTGACTTTTCTAAATTTGACGACATCTTTCCTTTTTTATTTTTAGTTTAACATACAAAATAATCGGGCTTAATTTTAAAAACAACTGAAATCAAAAGGGCAAATAATTCCTTAGCATAGGTTCACATCTATTTTCTTTTGCGCCTATTTTTGTTCTATTTTCCAGCTCATTTGCAGCTACAGTGCTAATTTTCAAATCCCAGCAAAAAGTCAAAATTAAAGTGGATATTAAAGGAGAGAAGGAAGACAAAAACTTCAAAGCTAACTTGGGTTAATGTAGCTTCACAGTTTACGGTGTGTTACATATGCACTGTATATGGTTGTAGTAGTAATCTTTTAACTCTTAGAACTGTTAAAATGAAAAAAACAAAACAAAGATTAGACCCCCTCCTTTTTGGTAGTCCTTTGAGCTACTTAACTGATAGAAGTCAAACTGGTGACTTTGCTGTAATTAATGCAACATCCTCCGCCGAGGCATCTCACTCGTAATGTTGCGTTTTGTATATATACATTTTGGTGTCTTTGTTCTCATTCAGCGCAGTTTAAAAGGTTTGTAGTGAAGTAAAAATAATCAGTGTTTTGGTCAACTTGAAAGAAAGGCAGGTAAAATTAAGATAGGAGGTCAAATATGACATATTCAGAATCCCCATATATCATTCCCTATATGCCTACACGTCAGAACAAACAATGGCAGCAAGAAACATGGTTTTAAATATCTCTGTATATAGTTATTATCATGATGACCTTCAGATCAATCTACTGACCTTGAAAGAGAGGTCAGAGGTCAAATATGACATGATATTTTAAATCTCTATACAGTACTGTCCTTATATTAACAATACACACCATACTTTTTTGTCCATTTTCAACCAATAAATCATTGAGTTGACCTTGAAGACCTTGGTGGATATAAGGCAGATTTTAATGGATTGTTAACATGACCCCCATACTACACCCCTACAAAGTTTTATCAGAATTCATTCAAAACTTTTTGAGCTATCATATTTAGAGACAGTGTGAGATAACTTGACCAAGGCGGCTGAAGAAGGGCAGGAGACGGATGCTTTCCAGTGCAGCAAGTGTTTTATTAATCACCATTGTGACCAAAAATAATTACAAAATCAAAAGTCTCAAAAACACCAAAATTAACTTAGTAGAAATGAACCATAACTAAACTTAATTCAACAAATATTAACATCACGTGTACTCCTCTACACTGGACTGGTCCTCTCTCCTTGGACATCCGAGATGGTCTGGTTAAATACCCCTGCTATCCAACCACTCCTCCCCTCTGGAATCTTCCACTCACTTAGAGAGGTTTAGGCATTAACATAATAATGCTCTTACTATATATTCTTTATTAATACTAAAACACTTGAAACGTAACTCGTATCTTTGTACAAATACAAGCTTCAAACACTCTAAAACCATTTTAATTAGCCTTCAACTACTTCCCCCCCTTCACCTGGTTCCTTCCTGTGACCTTTGACTCAACAGGAAGCTATTAATGCAGGAAGTGAGGCAGCACTTCCTCCTTTGGCTCCTGGAACACAGGTAAGTGAAGAAAGAAAAACCCAGCAACAAAATAATAATGTA
>VVHJ01052830.1:0-11101 GCA_015107715.1 Tylochromis polylepis
ATTTTAAAAGTATTAAAAAAAAAAAAAAAGAAAAAAAAAAGAAGCAGTATTTAATAAAAGTGTGAAAAGCCACAAGATAAAAAAGACTTTAACAATTAGACAGATTTGGAGAAAATAAACACTACATGTTTAATGCTTATCTTCCTTCACCTGCTTGCAGTTATGGTTATTTCATAATGTCTTTCTAAATTTCCAATGCTCTGGCTTGATCCAGAGTTTCCAATGGATCAAAATGAGCCTTTGGGTACTGTCAGCACATCAAAACCTTGTCTGTTAGCTGTACAGAAAAAGCAAGGAGTCTCTATTTATCTCTTTGATTACTAACTAAGGCTAAAAGTACCCAGAGGGTAATTCTGTAGTTTGCTGGCGTACATGGAAACATTTTAGATGTTAGAATTAAAATAAGAAACTCTAACCATTACTTGTAGCAAACTGTTTAGTATGGAAGCTTGTTGTTGCCAGTGCAGAAAAACATTTTCAGGTTGGTGTCTGAACATTTTGACATTCAGAAGTAAATCCAAATGTTGAGATAATTTGTAAGTCAAAATTTTGAAATAATTCCCACTTAGAGCTGCCCGCAGTTTGTTTCTGTCTCTTTAAAAACAAAACAAAACAAAAAAAACTTCCAGTAGCCCAATAAGTATAAAATCCAGAAAGCTACGCAACATGAGGTGGATCATTTAGAAATACAAGTCTGACTTAAGTTTCACAAGCTTTTTACTATTTATTTTTTAACTGAGGGGAATCTGCCCGTTTCACAGGACTTTACACCCATACTACTTTTACTGCGTTTACAGTTTTTAGAAGGCAAGTAGTATGACTTGTTTAGAAATGTTTCCAAGAGAAAGCTTCATCTCTCTAAAAGTAACATGACAGCGCAGCTTAGATTTGCAAAGGTGAACAAACCACAAAACTGGTCTGGAACAGACAGTCCTTTGGACAGACAGTGGGGAGGTTTGCCCATAACGCACAGCACTGAAAAAACAGCAAATTAGCACAAACGTTTCATACCAGCTGTCAAATGTGAGGCCACCGTGTGAGGCAAGCTAAAGTTTGGCCCAAACTGAGTAACAGAACAGGACAGTGATCTCAAACACAGCAGCAAATCTACCACAGAATGGCTGAAAAATAAAAGAATCACAATGTCGCAATGGCCCACGCCGTCCAGACCTCAACCTGAGTGAAATGCTGTGGCAGGACCTTGAGAGAGCTATGCATAAATGGATGCCCGCAAACCTCAATGAACTGAAGCAACACTGTGGGTGGGCCAAAGTTTCTCCAGAGCAATGTGAGAGACTGATAAAGCCAAACAGAAAAGGAATACTTCCAGTTACTGCTACTAAAAGTGTTTCTGCAAGCAAACGAATTATGGGGTGTGCTTAGTTTTTCACAGGCTTGTAAAAGCTTTTTCACATGATCATATTGAAGCATAAACACTGAAGTACAGAAACTTGGCTAAATTTCAAGTAGGGGTGAAATATTTGTCTTAAGGTATGACCACAACTTCAACAATTTGGATAACTATAGTTGAAATCATATAAATTACAACAGAAGCAATATAATTTTCTATCCTGTACGCAGAATATGGATAAACTGAAAAAATAGTGAACTGAAATAAGTGGTGATAAAAGAGCTGTTAAAATAATTTAAAAACAATTAAATTGGTGAGATATAAATAGTTCAGATTCACTTAAACTCATCTGAACATAGAAGGTGTTGACAGTTTTTTATGCCATATGTGTAAGAAATCATTGCATTCCTTCATTATTCCCAAAATTTTATAAGCAAATGGAACAGCACCACGAAGGAAAACCCTGTTTTTTTTCCTGTTTTATTTAACAATAGATGCCATCGCCACTGAATATTAACTACATGTTAAAACAAGCTGCGGTTCAATTTTAACCAAATAAAAAGAGTGGAAACGGCATTTAAAATATCTCGTGCCATGTTGGTACTTCAGTGTCTGGTACTTGATTGACAGTACATATCCTTGTCTGCATATAGATTGGTTTTGGGTTACATTTCCTTAGTGTCTATACTAAGTGGTGCCCCATGTGCTATATGAAAATAAGAGGGCAAGAACAAGAGCTGTGATAGATGAAAGAACAGGGCAAATGCCAAAGCATCATTCTATTAGACAGGGACAAAGGACACAATTTTACGCTGGACACAGCTGGCAGACGATGACTGTGTCCTCAGCTTTGATGTGCAGCCGGTGTCTGTTTTGCACCAATGCCCATAAGATCTGATATAGTCATAAAAATACAGGCTGCTTTGACACAGAAGTCACACTGTCTGTCTTAATTTTTGACATACTAGAAATCAAAAACTGAAAAATGTAAAGGATGTTACCTAACGGATGAATGAGGGAGGTGTTGTAACAGCAGTTAAGAGAATAACGAATATTAAGGAGTAAGAAACCAGTCCAAGATGGTAAAAATAAATAAATAAATAAAAGAAACTGCATACAAGCCCAAAAAATGTTGCAATACATAAGAACTAAAAGAGAAAGGAATCTCTATTAATGAGGTGATCTTTTTCGCATCTGTTTCAAACAAAAACAAGTTTGGCTACGTTTTCACGTGCCCGTGACAATTTGTAGACGTCACATGTTCCCGATTAATATGATGCAGTAATATGTGAATTTTGGAGGCTTTGAGTGTAAGAGATAAGTCACAAGGCCTGAGAAAATTCCTAAAAAAAAAAAATGTATAAAAGACCAAATTCTTTTTGAATAATAGAATTCCAGGGGTGAGCAATTCATTTTCCCAGTGGGCCAAATGAGAAACTGGCTTTGTTGTTGTGGGCTTCACCACTAAATTGAACACAGATGTGCTCAGTATTAATTTTATTTCTTTATCAAAATATTGGGTGAATTAAATGAATTACCCACCCCCGGATTAGATTTCTCCAGGACTGTTTAATTGAAAGAAAAAAAAAATCACCTTGATACACAATGACATTTTTAAAGAAAATCTAAAGATGTCCTCAATGCAAATGTGAGCCACACTTATTACTTACCTCTGGTTGGTCTGAACACGAACCTGGAGCAGATTGATCTGTAGGGGAAGAAACATGGAGGACTGGCTGAGTCCGGGAAAAACAACAGACACCAGCTGAGCCAGCAAAAGAGGATCTTCTGATCCTATGGATTAACTCTACAAGGCAAGCTAACAGTATATTCTCCTACATAAGGTCTATATTTAAAACATAATTTTAACAGATTGAAAACAAATATTCAGATTACTGCTCATGTGTAACTTGGTGAATGTGTAAATTAAATAATGCTTCCAGACACACGAAAGTAAACGAGGATTTTGGAACACTCTCACACTGAATATTAAGTTATCATTGCTTAAAATCTTGAAACAGTGATAACTTGCCTCTGCCTATGTAATAAAACCTCAAATGCCGCATCCATGGCAGATATTCAGATGACAGTTCCAAGTAAAAGAGTTAGAAAAACCACAGTTACCATCTGCTTTAAATACAGAACACTGATAAAATATGCTAATGAATTTAAAAGTCCGAACATAATACAAAAATGAACACATTCTGTCTTATTAATTTAAAGTGAACCTATTATACTTTTGTTATTTTCTGTCACTTATATACTGTTGGACACTCATTTCCAAAGTTTCCAATAATGAGGTCTATGTATGCCCAAGTAAACCTTGTAAGGGTCCAAACTACTTTAAACACTATGTTTCAGACATTTTTTTCTAAACCTGGCTCTCTCTGATGTCACTGAAAGCCAGTATGCCTAATATGTCCATCTCAGTCACACAGCCCAGACTATGAACACAGCAGTCCCACCCACTTTTATTTCAAACTAGAAATGTGTGCGATTAGTTGACTAGATGTTTAAACATTGCTGCCCTTACTAGCCAGCACCAGATTTACTTCTACTAAACGTATTCATGTACAATGACAGGAAAGCTTCAGAGATGTTACGACACCACTGGCCTCTACCAGGTCTGGCAGCCCTGACAGATAGCTTCATCTCCGCCTGTCACTGGACACTAGAATGAAAGTAACCAAGGCTACTGCTGCTAGCACTGCTAACATTAGCTCAACTGTTCAAACTAATCTGACACTGTGCATTTGCAACATCATATATGGTGCAAAGTGCTACACAATTTAGCAACATTTGAAACACTATGTGCTGGGGTTTTTCTTCCTGTTAAAATGGAGTTTTTCCTTCCCACTGTTACCAAGTGGTTTTTCATAGGATTGTTTGGGTTTTCTTTCTGATATTGTAAGGTTTCACCCTGCAACGCATAGCACCTTCAGGCAACTGCTGTTATGAATATAAATAAAATGGAATTAAATTGAATGACATTAATAAAAATATTTGTTTGGCCAATTTTGAGCTTTGTCCATTTAATATGTGCGGTTTAAAATGTTTTCTTTGGATTTTCTGTCTTTTAGACTAGTTGACTAGCCTATTTTTTCCCCCCTTTGTTTAAATGACTGCAAATTAGTCAGAAGGTGGCCTTAAAGAGAGAGAACATAAAACAGCTTTTATTTGACAGTGAGTTAAAAGTGAGGGTGTACAAAAAGACCTGGTATCATGTAAATAAGAATGATTTTGAACTGTAAATCATACAAAGTGAAAGTAGAGTCCCCGAATAAAAACACAGAAATCACCATATCAGGGGCCCATGAACTCTTTTCCCCTACTAGGGGTAACCCTTGTTCCTCTTTTCTGAAATGAGTGCTTTCTGTCATAATTCAGGCCTCCTTCTGGAACAAAGTGACTTTCTCCCTGTACAGCTTAGTAGGGCTATACTTGGAAAAACCCGGAACCTATTTTACTGATTGTCAAAACACGTCTTTACAAATATATATTGAGGTGTCAAATCTTGCCATTAAGGGTACGGGAGAGGCCATCAGATGTCATCTTTACGGATTAAAGAGTTAATGTGGAGCTTGTTATATTAGATTGTTGCTCCGGTTTCTGCGCTAAGCTAAGAGAATCAAAATCTTAGAAACAAAGGAAATAATAATTTAAAAAAAAAACTGTTTCCTTTGTTTCATGTCTCTGCTTTCTTGTAAGTCAGACCTCAAGTACTGGCTCGACTCTTGAGATTTTCTCCTAAGGTCCTGGATTAAATGGCCACACGCTAGCTTTACCAGCACACACTGCTGTTTGCACCTCCTGTTTATAACTTACTCACTCAGCGGTCAGTCAGCTCTGGTCCAGCCCATTGAGACTCAGTTTGTGACCCTTTGACACACAGACCGAAAAACCAGGAGGCTCAGACTCATCTTTAACAGTTACTCACAAATTCTGCTGCTCACTGACGCAGGTCTGGAGCACGCTAATCATTTAAATAGAATGACCTTGCGTTAGACTTGATTACTGTTAGTGCATAACTCTATGTCTATCTAATATGATATTTTAACAGGTGCAAATAAAAGTTTGTAGATAAAAACCGGTGTTCGTTATGTCATTGCACTGCACGTAATATCCCGAGGCAAAATACTTACATCATATTTCTGTCTCATCAGTATCTTGGTATAGTCAAACTTCTCAGCCTCAAGCATCCAAAGCCACTGATAGAGCTCATTGGCCTTCTCCCTTTTAATCAAAACCAGGAGGAGTACAAAAAGTGAAAACTTAAAGGCCAAAAGGCCTTTGAAATGTGGATTGAGCAGAACTGTGAACAGTAGTGTCCTTACTTCAGTTTGTCCTCACTGAGATGCTCGGTGTTGAGAGGTTTCTTCCTCTCCGCCAGGATCTTTCTTTTCTTCTCCCTCTCTGTCTGCTTCTTCGCTCCCCGCTTTCCGTCTTGCTGGATGTGAGATTTAATGAACGTGTAAAATAAGGAAAGGACTGCATTTACATAATAAACAGGCAAACTGTGAAGCTGATCATATTTCCTATTGCTTTGAATGCAAATGCATGCGCGTGTGTGATTACTCACCCTCTGCTGGAAGCCAGAGTACTGCTGAGTCATGTTTGTGAGAGCCTTCTTCTTCTTGGCGTCCTCGTCCTGCTTCTTGCGGGCCTCTTCCTGTTCCTTCCTCTCCTTTTCTTCCTGTGACATGGATTATAGAACACGGAGAAAATGAAACCATCTGTCCACTTGTCTTTCCAGCCACTAAAACAGCACCGAAGATAGCGTCCTCCAAATGCTTTCTGATGTCATAAAAATAATGTAGCTTCCATGCTCATTCATTCTCAAAAAGTTCAGAATGTTGTTTTTATGTGAGCAAGGCTATTCTGTTGTGAAAACAAGGTTATTTTGCACATAAGATTAACTTCTATGTGCAAAATACATAAATAATATTTTTGCTGTCACTTGGGGGCAGCAGAAACAAGCTGTGAACGCATCACCGACATATTCTCATGTTTTAAGATAAGTTAGAGCACTTTTTAAAATAAATTTGCCTACTTAAATTTCAAGCATTCATTTGGAGATGTGTTTGTGACCCTAGCAAGCCAAAGTCTAATACTAGTCTAATACTTCTTCTGTACGATTCTGGCTCCTCTTAAGAGAAATATTTGGCTCTACACTCGCTAACAACGGCTTTCTCCTGTGGCTGCAAATAAGGCTTTATAAAGTTGGTGGTCTGAATCAATGAGTCAAATGATGACATTTGACTCATTGTTATTATAAAAAATGTTGAGGGCAGATTTAAAGTAGAAAAATGAAATTGTGAAATGGAATAAAAGAGGCTTTTATTGACTGTGCCTAATAATCTCTGACTGTGTGTAGAAAACAAATATCCGAGTGCAAAGACTTCAAGTTTATCCCAGTTTGTGGAATCAGATTCAAACGTAAAGTTTCACTAGCCATTAAAAAGCCAGTGCGTTACATTACATGAAAACAGAGGACAAACAGATCAAGGATGGTATGTTCATTTTTTTTTAACTCTAATTCTGTTCAAGAACGTGGGTAAAACTACACTGTGTCAGCTCCTGGGGACAGGACACTCTTCGTTTATTGCAAACATTGTCACATCCTGAAAAAGGCAGAGGCAACTGCATCTAGAAACTCACAGCAAGACGATTCTGCCTCTCCTTCTCATGCTCGGCTCTGATCCTCTGTTGTTCAGCTCTCCCAGCACGACGCTTCTCCTAATCATCCATGCCCACACGCAAACACAACCCCCCCACACACACACACATACATACATACATATAAACAGAGTGTAATTGTTTGCTGGGTGGTGCATCACTGTACCAATCTGGCACGCTTTCCTGGAATACTTACAATCCTGTTAACAAGAGCAATGAGCTCCTCCTCGTCCTTCTTTCTCTGAATGAAGTGGGCCTCGATCAGAGAGTGCAGCTCAGTCAGATCCTTCTCCTGACGCTTCCTGTGGATATCCTGCAGTCACGTATAGAGGTTTTTAGTTCTCTACTGAACACGACTCGTATGCATATCATCTATTCCCAAAACCTGTATCAAGTACTGGCTTCACGCTAACTAAGATCGACATTTGGGCAAGAATAACCGGCAGACACCCACTAGTACAGTCCTCATACATGCAACACACGAAACTTTTATTATATACACTAACTGGTTACTTTATTACTACATGTTAATGCAAATATCTAATCACTCATTATCTAATCACATGGCAGCAGCAACTCAATGGTTTTAGGCATGTAGACATGATCAAGAAGTTCAAAGTCAGTGTCAAGTAAGGTGTTTAAAGTGATTTTGAAAGTGGCATGGTTGTTATAGTATTTCGGAACTCTGCTGAGATGTTCCCACACAAACAACTCTAAGGTTTAGAGAAATCCTTGGAAAAATAGAACATATCCAGTAAGAAGGTCTTTGGGTGAAAATGGCAGAGGTCAGAGGAGAATGGACAGAATGCCTCAAGCTGACAGGAAGCCATCAATAACTCAAATAATCACGTGTTACAATAAAGGTATGCAAAAAGCATCTCTGAACACACAACACATTGAACCTTGAAGGAAATGACAGCAATACAGCAGCAGAAGACCACGCCGGGTGTCCATTAAGAACAGGAACCAGGCTATCATTCACAAAAGCTCACCAAAGTTGAACTATAGAAGATTGGAAAAAGGTCGCCTGGTCTGATGAGTCCTCATTTCTGCTCTGATACTCAGATGGTCGGGTCAGAAATTGTTGCATAGGCAACATGCCAATATGGATCCATCTTGTTATGTATCAGATGTTCAGGCTCCCACAGTGTGGGAGATATTTTCTTGGCACACTTTAGGCATCTTAACACCAACTGAGCATCATTTAAACATCACAGCCTACGTGAGTGTTGTTGCTGACCGTGTCCAACCCTCTATAACCACAGTGTATCCATCTTCTGATAACTGCACTATGTCACAAAGCTCAAATCATCCTAAACTCATTTCTTGAACATGACATTGAGTTCACTGTACTCAAATAGCCTTCACAGTCACCAGATCTCAATCCATTAGAGCACCTGTGGGATGTGGCGGAACAGGAGATTCGTATGATTGGCGAGTAGCCGAGAAATCTGCAACAACTGTGTGATGCTGTCATGTCGATATGGACCAAAATCTCAGAGGAAGGATTCCAGCATCTTGTTGAAGCTATGCCATCAAGATTAAAGGCAGTTCTGAAGGTAAAAGCGGGTCCAACATGGTGCTAGTAAGGCCACCTAATAAAGTGGCTGCTGAGTGTATCTTTTTAACTGAAGAGGACATGTACTTATAACCAAAAGCTTTATCAAGAGCTGTGCTTGACACCCACTTGTAGATCCATACAAAAGTCAGATAAGCCTTTGATTATATCTTTTTAAGTGAGTCCACCTACTCAATTTTTAATTAGAAAAAAACTCCAAGTATTAATTTCTATGTTGCCAAGAAAAAATAAATAAATAAATTCATATTTAGAAATAGTGCTGCTCTCCCCATCTAACTCCAAGGCAAGCCATGTTGAAAAATGCCACACTGTTTCTTTAAATTGGCTTCAGTCACTCACATCAAAGTCGACTTTTTCTCCCTCAGGTATCTTTGGCACAGTCAGCGATGGTGCAAACAGCCTGAAATATAACATCTCTGTGTCACAATGAGAGGAACTTTGAACAACCTTATTGCAAGTTGGATAAACTGATTAAAATTCAAATGATGAAAAAAAAAACCCCAACCTTACTTTGGTTTAGGTTTGGATTCATCTGTCATATCTGCAATAGAGAAAATAATAATTTATTATGTGTGTATGTGTGTGTATCCAGCGTCCTAAAAGCTTTATTTTATTTTATTTTTTCCCCATTATTTTAGCAGTGATTGAGAGCATCTGTGGGTTTTTTTTATTTCCCTTTGTTTGGTTATCAGAGGCGGGTTGAAGATACCAGACATTTCTGGTAAACTAGAGCAGTGATCAAGCTATTTTCATAAGGCCTTATCAGCATGTAAGAGTACCTTCATCCACAGCTGGAGACTCGGCTGCAAAAGGACAAAAGAAAATGTTAGTGCATCAGCAGGTGGAATGCAAATGGATTTCCTTTTATTATTTCCAAACTCCATTTCACTCAGCTCTGATATTTACCCAGTGTCTATTGATATGAAAACCTTTCTTGCATGTCAGGGGCGGAAATGGAGTCTAAATCGTTTCTGTATAACGTGTCAAACTGGGGTTGGTCTAAGTACTCTTGGGGTTTCAAGCCATGAGCCTTAGTTTACCTTCAAACAGTGGAGGCATCTCTTTGATAAATGTGTATCAGCAATGAGGGCCAAAATAAAACTGGATGATAGTGAGATATTTACGCTGCAAATGAATGCCTCGGTATGGGAGAAAATCAAAACAATTGGATTTTATTACTTGACAAAGAGGTGCACAAAAACAACTGATATAGTCTTGTATATGCATGCGTATACATTACCATCTTCTGCAGGCTCTTGGCGAGGGCAAGGCGAGGAGACAGTAGATGAGGATTGCAGGTAATGGAAAACAACTTATCAGTTAAGACTGCTTGTAGATGGACAAGGCACTGAACACATTTGTTATGTTTATTAAATAATAGAATGCTAAAGTTAAGGAAAATAACAAGAACAGTTGGTGATGAAACCCTTGTAAGAAGGCCGTGATTTCCTATATAGCTGAAAGGGAAAAAGAGGTCATTACCTTCAGCTGTTGAAACAGGGGGTTCTGAGGGGAGAGAGTAATGAAAATATGATTAGATGCTGTCACTCTTTAATCGATGCAATGCATTTTCCTTCTTAAAACAATCAAGACATGCTTGCCGTGGGATAAACACGACTAAATGAATGTCAAACATGTGTGATCTGAAATGAAAATTGAATCTCAACACCCAGAGCTCTTCTTGCATTGCACGCAGTCGCTTTTGTCTGAGTAGGTGTCTCTAATTTTTTTCCCACAAATATCCTGGTATAAATCCGCCAAATAGGGCTGGGTATCATCACTGATATCTATAATTGATTCGATCCCCTCAGACAGTCAGAAATATTATAATTCTGATCATTTGTCAGTACTGACACTTGTGAGACTTCACCAGAGGTGTAAACATCACTTTGTGTCAAAGTAACTGAGGATAAAACAGAAAAAGATGAAGATTTTCCTGGCCTGGCTTTTTATAGCAGATAACCGCCTTAAAAATATTCTGCAGTAGATCAAAAACTGAAGAAAACCATGAATCAACATATAAACATTACCTGATGCTGCTGAAGTGAAGCAGAGCAAAGTTACAGAGGTTTTATTAGAGACATAGCTAAGCGTTTTGTAATTTGATGTTTAAATTTCTTCGGTATTGAACAGCAGAAATGAGGCTTTCTTGTTGGAGGTTATTTTTTTAAAAAAAAAGCGGTAGACTGGTGCGTAATAAGCGAGCGAATAATGCAGAAAACAGAGATTTGAGAAGGGAAATTGTTCTTGAAGTACACAGAGAGAGAGAGCTGTACAGGAAGTGTGATTTTATCGTGGTGAAAGCAAAACAGCAAAGGTAAGAGGGAATTAGTGACGATGTTTATGAAACATGAAACGTAGTTTGGATCTTCTTTTGATGCTGGTTCAGTGAATTTTGGTTGGAGTGACAAAACCTGCAGCATCAGAATCTGTGAGCTGTCGGCTTTCAGCCCCGACGGCGTGTCCGTGTACGTGGCGTCAGTTGAACGATCGGC
>VVHJ01052831.1:0-18803 GCA_015107715.1 Tylochromis polylepis
CGTGGTCGTTACAGTAAAAAACAACTTTTTTCTTCTCGGATTTTATTTTTTGTCTGATTCTAGATCAAATACAGTGTGTCAAAATGAAAAAATAACAGTAAATTCAGACATGTGAGGTTGTGCTGAAAAGAATGATACCAAACAAGGCGAGGTAAACCGTTTGTAAAGGTCAAATGTAGACGTCAAATCAGAAGTAGTCAGAAACGGCCGATTATACCCTGGAGCCCAGAGGTTACACAGTTTTTTAAAGTAACGCAATAGTTACTTTTCCTAGTAATTAGTTACTTTTATAATATTGTAACTCAGTTACTTTTTTGAAGAAGTAACTAGTAACTATAACTAATTACTTTTTCAAAGTAACTTTCCCAACACTGATGAAAAAAGGAGGGGTCATCTACTCTATCTGAGCACTAAAAGCACTTTATTCCCCCTAAGCTTTGTAAGTGCTTTCTGTCTAACATTCACATTCAGATGGATGCATCGGAGAGAAACTTGAGGTTAGTATCCTGCCCAAGGATATTTGACATTTAGGGGATCAAACCACCAACCTCCTGATTAGTAGGTGATCTGCTCTACCTCCTGAGCTACAGCTACGGCAGTGATGTGGATGTTGTAGCAGCTCCAGTTGCTCCATAGTCCTGTTTTGTTCCTGGGAGCTTAAAATGAGCCGCCCAGCACTGGATGTGGGAAACATGCAGAATCATTGCTAACTGTTGTTTTTGCATCACTTTGAGTGAATAAATCAATAATCAGTCTTAGGTCCCAATATTTAAACAGGAGCTTATTACTTTAGTTAGGGTTGGGTCAATTAGGCATTTAAACAGTGCATAAGTAAAAATGTCTGTTTATTATTAGTGGATCTAATTGTTTCCTTATTATTTCTTGATTGCCTTAAAACTAAAAATTCTGTTTGTGTGTAATGAAAATGTATCTATGTCATCTTATGGTACCAGGTTGTTTTAAATCGTTGCCAGGCTCTTCAATGCCATATTTTCCAAAATAATATTCATTTTCAGTTAATTCTGCTCATCTGGATGTAGCGTTTTCAGTGGGAGAAACGTTTCATCACTTCTTCAGGACTGAAGAAGTCACTTGGATGTCAATCACTTGGACGAGTGACAAAATGTTTCTCCTACTCAGAATGCTACAGAAGGTTAACAGAATTAACTTTCTGGGATTTCCTTAGCTGGAGGACTGTGCATGCCTCGCGGTATCTGTAATACTGTGATTCTGTGTGTGATAGCTAAACTGCCAGGTAATGTTATAATGCTGCAGATGTTTAAAAACTCTTCTTCAGCTATCACTAGCTAATAATTTTGCTAGACCTAGATTACATTATTCTGTTACCCACCAAAAACCACCGACAGTCAGGCCTGTGTTTGCACCTGCAATGTGCTGCACAGATTTCTTTTTTCATTTATCCTCGCTGTTTTCTCATAAAGGTGGGGCTATGGGTACAGCTTGTTTGGTGTGAAAGTAGTTTTGGCAGTGTGGGAGCATTAAAATGAAAGTGAATGTATGTGTCACACTTTATCAGGTTAAGCACTGACATCATTGATTTATGTTTAAAGTGTCTAGCATCATGTAAAATGAGCTCACAATAGTGTTAGCTGTTCTTTGCCATAATTTGCAGTTGCGTTATGTCAAAGAACATCACAGCACTGAAATAAGTCATTCAGCATGGATGACATGAGGTGCTTTATCTCAGCATTGACAGCTGAATAGTGTTTGACGATAGAAGTACGAGCTTTGAAAATGAAACCCGTTATTTACAAACTGCGTGTGATTTCAATGTTTTCAGGTTCAGAAATCATACAGTGTTAATATATTAGATCTGTTTTTTGTTGTTTCTGAAAATGCTTAATGATGTGGCGACATGAGGATTTCAGTGAACGTGGGCAATATATAACCCCTGGGGGATAAAAAGACTGACAACCGCACTAACTGTTGCTTGCAAAATGTGAGCCTACATGCAGAGCGTACAGATGGATGATGATGAAATAACATTTTTATGCATCTGAAAAAAATGCGCATTGATCAAAACTCCAAACGAAGAGTGATACAAAGTTGCTAGTTAGCACATTTGCTCAGCCATATGGCCACAGTAATAAGAATGCACATACATTATGATGCACACGTACGGCATGCAGGGATTGCTGTTATTTCAATCGACTTTAGATGCATCTCGATTTTCCTTCAGGCTATAGTTTTAAGTACAGGACAGATTGCAGCCACCACAAATGGCCTGATACAGCAAGCTCCAAACCTCAGTTACAATACCTTTATTGGGGCATTCAACTAACTAACTAAAATATTTTCTTCACCAAAATTAAGAGACACTGCTGAGCTCAACCCAAAGCTGTGAACGATTTGTCCTGAAGCTAAGATTTTACATGTTTATATGGCTTTGATGCAGTAAGTAACTAAGTTTTTTTTTTTTAATGGAAAAAAAGACATTAAAATTGGTTATGTGTTAACTCCTGTCTGCATTCCATCTCATCATGCCACGGAAATTACTCCTGTCAAACTGTGATCAGAATGAATCCAAGGGTGTTTTTAATAGAAGCTGTCAGTGTGGGACTGATGAAAACACTCTTATGTCTAAAAACTCATTTGATCTTGGCAGAAATGAAAACAAGCACGTATGCAAACACTGAAAGTAATATGGTAGGATTGTTGTGTTTGCACCGACTTTCCAATGATCACATCTAGTCTTTTATTCGTAAACTACTAGTCTTCAAAACGATAGCCTGTATAAAAACTGGGCGCAGCCGCCATGACATAATTTTAAAGCCTGATTTTTTTCCCCCTCCTTTTTAAATCCTGTCTTGTTTGACAGCTTTTGCAAAACACTTTTTGCTTTTCCTAGATGAGCTCTATAAATTCTCTATAGACTACCCTTTTCTGGTGTGTTTATTTTATGTTTTTTTTATTCATTTCTGTTAGTGTTATTTCAGTTATTACAGTATATGTGTAGTGTGACAATACTAAGCTGACGGGCAGGGGGAAAAAAGTAAGGGGGAGAAAAAAGGAGAACAAATAATAGAAGGAATGAGCACAAATAGAAAAGCATGGTGTGTCGTCAACTGCTGCACCTGTAAGAAAAAACACAAAGAAAAAAAACAGCACTGGGAACAGAAAACTATGAAAATGAACAGATAGCTAAATCAACAATCTTCATCTGGTGTGTGTGTGTGTGTGAGTGAGTGAGAGAGAGAGAGAGTGTCTGTTTATGTGTCTTTCTCACGAAATGTAATTGATAATGAAGCCGCAGTAACGTCCCACAGGAACCAGAGGCAGACAGAGATAGATCCGAGCCATCCACAGCCCCCAAGAGTACTAAAGATCTGAGACCACACATCTTGGTGACAACTGCGTGTCCATCCCAGCAGGAAAAAGGAGGAAGGCCCCAGATGGGGTGCCCATGGCCAAAGGACGCGAGTCCTAGGGAAGCAGAGGCAACGGGCATCTGGCTCCGCCAGAGGCCGGTCACCCTGGCACAAGCTGAGAACAGAGCCCTGGGCGCCCAAGAACCGCCTGGCACCCAGCAGAGCCAGGAAATGCTGGAGCGTTTACATGGGAGCCTGAAGTGACTATTTGTTCAAAACCATAGTGTATAATATATCTTGATTTTTTTTTTGGAAAAAGAGCCTTGAGATGAAATAAATGATACTTTCTTTCAGAGCAATAACTCCATAAAATGGAAGATCTAAAATTATTGCAATAAATACATAGCAGATGTAATGCATGTCAGTCAAGCCTTGAGCCAATCAGGCAAAAATCTGCTCTCACAGAGGTAGTTGCAGAGGAGGGCAACAGTAGCCCCCAACTCAGCAAACCACAGCCACCTTGCTCTTGTGAGGTCTAAATCTGTCTCATTAAAAATAATTATTCTGATATAAATAAAAAGAAAGAAAGAACTTTAAAGAAGTGATACTGACAGTACTCGTATATTCAGGAAGCCACATACTTACATGTATGTGTGGTGTAAATTACGTTCATCCACAATACACTCTCATTAAATGTGTACAGAGTCAAATATTAAAGATAAGGACACTAGTTTCAAACAATGTCACGTGGCTTTATTTTACACTAATAAGTTGTGTGGTGACGACCAGTCCTATCATCGCTTTCTCCCGCCTATAAAAGCAAAACCTATCAGTGTATTCTCACTAACGCCCATGCTGTTTGCAACTCTGCAAGAGCTACACTGTGCACCTCAGGTCATAAAAATGACCACAAATCACTTGCCACGCCCTGTGCTTCTGTGCCGTGCGCCATTTCTTCACAACGATAGAACCCCAGGTGTTTGGAAGAGCAAATATAAAACCCATAAAGTGGGTTTCAGCTGAATAAATACTGTGCTGTAGCAATTTGTGACAAAAAGTAGAAAAGTGAGCATTTATTCATGTCATGGGTGGTTATCTTTACTTTCAGCCCTAAACACCCAAACAAGCTTTGGAACATCAAACTAATAAACTGCCGTTGTCTGAGTCCAAAACATAAGCAGTCCTCACACCAATACAAGTACCAGAACAAACACACAAAGCTCCCTGTCCATTGTTAGGCTTATTAAATAATCAGGTGCGTTTCTTTCCCACTGGCAGAAATCAGAACCAACTGGCTGCTCCTCAGCAAACTGCTGACAGAAAGAGTGAACACAGGCAAGATTCTTTATATGTTAGTGTGTAGGAGACTCAAATACAGACATCTAATCTTGTTCGTCTGCATGTGCATGCATGCGTGTATGTCATGTCTCCTCCATAGTTGTCATTCTGAGCAGCAGCTCCACAATTAGTGCTGAGTATTTTCAGCCTCCATGGCTCATCTCTCACCACTGACCCTGTTTGAATTCGAGCCTCAGCTTCTCTTTACATCCAAATCCACCTCCGTCAGTTTCTTCCCCCTTTTCCCCATAGACACATAGAAACCTATTTCTATCACTGCCTGTTAGCCCTCTCCATGCACACAAACATACACACTACACTTTCAAACTGTTTTGCTTTTCAGTAAAAATTCCAGAGTGGAGTTCTTTACACTATTTGATAACATTTAATTTTGGAGGTCACCACTGAATGTTTGACCCTTGAACACTGGAATAACGTCTGTGTGCATGTAATAAACATTTCACATGCCAAAAATAGGCTGTTTAAAATAAAAATGTGGCTGACTCGAACACCAAAATGAAATGGAAGTGGAGTGTCATTTAAACTGTGCATTTTTAGTCTTATTAACCTCTCAAAAAAACTGGTGTAAAGAGGAGTTCAACTGTCAACTGATTATCACATGCTGGTGAGTTGGATCAACATATAGTGAGAGTCCCTTGTCACACTCTTTGCTTTTCCGAATGCTTTGTTAGCATTTGGAGGGAGGCCAGGGGCACGTTCTGTATTTCCATTGCTGGGCTGCAGTCTTGAGGTGATTATTACCTTTCGTGGTGGTAATCCTAAAACCAAATGATGGACACTAGGCAGGCCACGTAGAGCATGGCTTTGGCTAAAGAAAAAGCTTCCCGTATACGGTAAGGATATAGATCCACAACTGAGACTATAATAAGGTTGAATACTTCAAAGAGCTCAGTCCCACTGACATGCCTTCTGTAGGAACGAGGATCTGGGAACAAGTGGTATCACTGTGGGAACCATACAGTTTTTGTCCTGGTTGTGAAACACTGACAACTTTTTTAACGTCTCTAGGATAGTTGAAGTGGGTGTTGGGACTCCACCAGTGCTGCCTTTTGTCTGTTCATAAATTTTATGGATAAAATATTTAGGCTAACCCAAGGTACAAAGGGTGCTGGATTTGGTCATTTTAGGGTCATGCCTTTTGCAGATGATGTGACTCCTCTGATATGCTCAAATGATGACTTCCAGCTCTCATTGTGGCTGTTTGCAGCTTAATGTGAAGTGGCTGGGATGAAAAATATTACTTGAAAGCCTGAGGCCATAGACTGCCCACTCTAAGTGGGGAAAAAAATTGCTGGCCCAAGTAAAATAGTTCAATTATGATATATTCTTGGTTACAAGTATGGGAAGAAAGGAGCAGTAGATTGAAAGATGCAGCGTCTGCAGTGTTGCTGCTGATGTACTAGGTTTGTTATAGTGAAGAGAGAGCCAAGTGTTATAGCAAAGCTTAGTGGTTGATTTACATTCCAGCCCTCACCTATGGCAACAATAAAAAAAATGAAAGTGCACATGCAAACGGTAGAAATGAGCTTGCTCCAAAAGGTGTCTAGGAAGTCCCTTTGATACGTGGTGTGGAGCTCAGTCATTGAGTTGGACCAGGATACCCACTTCAACTGAATTCAATTCGATTCGATTCAAATAGCACAAATCACAACAACAGTTGCCTCAAGGAACTTTAAAAAAGACCCTAAAATAATACCGTACTTCAGGAATGTCTACCTGGGAAAAGACTCAGGGCAGACTCAGGACATGCTGGAGAGATGATGCCACTCAGCTGGCTTGGGAACACGTCAGTGTTATCCCAGCAGAGCTAGACAAGGTGGATGAGTCGATGGAAGTCTTGGCAACTGAGCTTAGACTGCTGCTCCCAACACAGATAAGCAGGAGAAAATGAATAGATAACTGTTTCCAAGCAGAGCAGTCATAGTGCATTACGCCTGTATTATAGCTCCACCCATAATAAAATGATTTTATCTCACTTGAAATGATAATCACATTTTACTGAATCTTTTTTTACACGTATGTTCCTCTTTTTTCCTCCATACTTTACTTCTACTACTTCTCTACTGCCATTACCGCCACGTCACCTAAACATCACCTACAAAAATAAATCTCCAGAGTTCTGATGGCAAAGGCAGAGCGAGGGATGATGATGATGATGAGTAAAGATGAGTGGTAGGCAGAGGAAACAAAGTAAAGCTTTTAATCTCTAAAGGGAGAAGAGAAATGGTCATGTAAGCATTAAGATATCCCCTCTGTCCAACTGGTCTGTTTGCGTCTCCTTAATGCTCTTTAAACATTTATGAAGGATGATAACAAAGAAAGACTGTAGCTGCACAGAGTAATTAAATCAATGTTGTTACAGGACTCTACTCCGAGAAGGGAGGAGGTGCAAGAAAGAGAATGGAGGAGAGGGGTTGGGGGGATTGAAATGAGGGGAGAAAAATGTGAAAAACTGAGAGAGAAAGAAGAGAAGACAAAGAAAAATATGTTATCCCTCAAACCAGACTTCTGGCAATGTGCAAATTAACGGCAGCGTGTTGCTGTCAAGTAGAATATTCCACACTGTATATCACATTTTCCCTAAACACATCTCTCTGTTTCTGAAGGGTTCTTTCACACAACAAAATACATTCATTTTACAGTGTGTTTTCTGAAATTTGTGACGTACTACTTTAACAGTTGAAAATAGTTGGATTTACAAGCTTGGGGTTTGAGATAGCTATCAAGTTAAGCTATTAAGTGACTGAAGGTTTCTGTTTTTACTCAATCCTCAGAGGAGCTTCAAGGTTAGTTCTGTAAATTGTGTTTTTCTTAACTGACAGAAAGCTCCAGTGCTTTCATTTATAGGGTGTCTTGGCTGTCGCCGTGTTGGTTTTTTGTAGCCAAAAGTGATCATATTTGGACCTCCTGAGCTACAGCCTCACAAAAGCTTGGTACCACAAAGCATGTTATATTATTGTTAGATAATTCTATTAAAAATGCCCCCAAAGGCACTAAAAAGCAAAAATACGGCACAGAGGTTAAGTTTAATGATTCCAGTTTGTGGAAGGTAGGCCTAGCAAACACCAATCAGGTATGGGTCATTGTGTCGAGGCACCTTTCAATTGAGTAGCATCAAGTATCCTTACCAATAACTCTAGTATCAAGATGGATGCAGAAAAAAACAAAAGAAACAACAAAAAACAAACTTGCCCCCTAGCGCAGTTATTATGAAGGGAGAGGTTATTGTTTTTCTTACCAGGCTGTAAACATGCTTTTTAATACTGGACATTTCAACATGGGAGTCTATGGAGAGCCAACCTCAAGTGGCCATAGAGGACTTGCAACGTTAAAGTACAAGCTTCATTTTTCACTTGCTTCAACTTTGACTGACAACAGAACAGAACAAACTGAGGACCAAACTCAGACATGGTTGTGTCCTCTTTAATCTGCCTCATCGGCACTGCCAGACACGACTATCTGCCATCCTCCATACACAGTCTGAATTGTCATCAGTACTATAGACCTGTTTTGTTTAATTCAAGATCAAGTTAGGATACTTGATAAACTTGTATCTCCAAAACAAGCAAGGCTCTTGTAAGTAATTCCAGCACTCATCCACCCTGACCAAACATGTTCTCTCAGACAATCAGATAGCAAATCCCATTAACTTTTTCAACTTTTTCATCTTTCACAGCATCAAAAAAGTAATAATCTAATTGTATCACTCAATGCAGAAAAAGCATTTGACAAAGTGAACTGGAAATTCCTATTTGCAACACTTGAGAAATTTGGGTTCAGAGAGTCATTTATTAGTTGTATATGAGCAATTCACACATCACATCTGACTCCCTGGTATAATTTGTCTCCCCGATATGTCACAAATGAGCACCTTAAAGCAGATAAACCATAAGCTGGAGAGGGAATGGCATCCCACTAATTTAGAAGATCTTGAAAAAAAAGTGTTTGTTGCACCATAAAAAAGGTCACCCTAAATGTAAGCCATCTTGCTAATGATCACTGATTGAAGAAAATAAGGTTGCTCTTCGGTACTTTAGCCAGGCTGACAAAGAGTTCTGCTGAGCCGAGCATTCCTTTAAGCTTTGAGCTACTAGTAATGACTTCATGAAATTGCTGACAAATAAAACTTTAACCATTAGAGAAAAAATTATTCATAACTATCTCATATGTATGATTATGCAGAGATAGTTTCAGTACTATATTTATTTGTATGTCTTGATGCATGCTCAAACGTCCAGGTAAGTAAATCCCAAAAGGTTGATTCTGTTCATCTGGGAGAAACGTTTCGTCACTCATCCAAGTGACTTCTTCAGTCTCAGCTGACTGCAGGTTTCCAACCTTATAAACAGCACATTTGCACCATGACTGAAACCAGCCCACTGAATGAACAATGGGCTGTGAGGTCAGTTCCTTGATCAATTGTCATGACCATTGATCAACAACCACTGATCAAAGCCCATTGATCAATGGCATTTCTGTGTTGTGCCAGCTGCTTCGCCAGAGGTTGTTTGGTTTCCCTGATGTATAAATCCTGGCAATCCTCCTGGCACTTAACAGCGTACACTATATTCCTCTGTTTGTGTCGGGGGACCCGATCCTTGGGGTGGACCAGTTTTTGGCGCAGCGTGTTTTGGGTTTAAAAGCCACGGAGACGCAGTGTTTAGAAAAAATGCGTCTCAGCTGTTCTGATACTCCTGACACATACGGGATCACTAAGGGTTTTCTCCTTGGCAGCGGTTGTCCTTCTCTCCTGGATCAGCTGGAGCTTTCTTTAGGTGCCTTCTCAGCTTTGACAAATGTCCAGCTGGGATAACCACATTTACTCAGGGCCTTCTTGATGTGATGTTCTTCTGCTTCCCTGGCCGCTGTGTCTGCGTATCTGTCAAACCTTAAATACTGATTTGTATGTGTGATCAGTGGTTGTTGATTAATGGTCATGACAATTTGTATATTAATGATCAAGGAACTGACCTCACAGCCCATTTCAGGCTAGTTTCAGTCATTGTGCAAATGCAAGACTGGGGAAACCTGCAGTCAGCTGAGACTGAAGAAGTCACTTGGATGAGTGACGAAACATTTGTCCCACTGAAAACACTACGTCCAGATGAACAGAATCAACTTTTTGGGATATATTAATTGTACTTTCTCTCTCTGATTAAATTTTAAGAGTTAAGTTGAATAATTACTTCCTCCAATGAGTCTGTTAGACCCCATTCCTACAAGACTGCTCAAAGAAGCCCTTTAATGCGCGGATCTTAAATATTGTCAGTCTTTCTCTATTAATGGGCTACAGTACATACCACAGGCCTTTAAGGTAAGTAGTTACCTTAGTTGTAAAAGAACTGATGATCTGCAGTTAGTGTTAGTGAAGGTTAGCAATGATCATCTTATAGCCTCCGAGCATGGACTCATCTCAACTCAACTCATCTGTTTGTCCTGCTACACCTTAGTGCAATGTATGAGGATAACCATAATATTCTATTACAAAAAGTACAGTACATCGTAGATATATAAGATAAAGTACTGCACTGCAGTGGTTTGAATCCTTTATTTCTAATAGATTCAATTCAGTTCTGTTTTGTTCATATAGCACTAAAGCACAACAAAAGCTGTGCCAAGGCCCTTAACATTGTAAGGGAAAGACCCTACAATAATACATAGAAACCCCAACAACCAGGTGACAACCTTTTAAGAATTTGAATTTGAATTTGATTCTGGATTTAACAGGGAGCCAGTGAAGAAAATCCAATATAGGAGAAATCTGCTCTCTCTTTCTAGTCCCTGTCAGGACTCTTGCTGCAGCATTTTGGATCAGCTGAAGACTTTTCAGGGAGTTTTTAGGACATCCTGATAATAATGAATTACAGTGCCAAATTACTGTGCCTAAAAGTAATAAATGTATGAACCACCTCACACACAATGGGAGCAGCTTCAGTGTCTGTTTATTTACGTTTGTGTGGTATTTCTTTTGGCTTTCCAGCGGATTACTTTTGCAGTGCTCACACCAGTCACCCACTCCTCTGTGTTCCATCTCAGCCGTCTCTTCCCCCGTCAAGTCCCAGCCACCTGCTCACGATGGGGGTCAGCTGCGTTGGTCAGTTCTCCCTGACACACCGCCACATACCTCCACTGCCCACCTACGCCCTGCCCCCTACGAGCAGGAGAGGAAATCAGCCATGGCCATCTGTGCCCCAGGCTATGCACCACCTGAACTTAAAAGGTTGCGAGGCCAGAAATCATTGGCCGTTGGCATCCTTCATGCGATGGAGCCACTGAAGTGAGGCATGTCCCAAACAGAGGATGGAAGCGCAGCCCAGGAAGTAATAACGAAGGGAGTCAACCACCCACTGGATTTCCAAGCACTCCTTTTCAAAAGTGCTGTACCTGGCCTCTTGCTCTCACTGCTGATGTACACCACAGTGCAGTGGACGCACCCTTACCTGCTGGGACAAAACGGCCCCCAGCCCTCTGTTTAATGGGTCAGTCTGCAGAAAGAAAGGGAGGGAAAACTTGGGAGTGTGGAACAGGGAAATCTCACCATCTTTACCTGCATGAATGCTGCCGGGCACTGCTCCGTCCACTGGATCAGATCTGGGACACCCTTTCAGGTGAGGTCAGTTAAGGGGCTGGTCAGCTCTGCGAAGTTTAGGACCCAATAACCCAAGAACCCCCTCACCTCCTTTTTGGTCTTGGGACGTGGGCAGGCTGCTATGGCTGTTGTTTTCTCCACCTGCGGGTTCACCTGCCCACCTCCAAAGTAGTACCCCAAATACTGTACCTCCGTCCGTCCAACCATGCACTTCTTCGTGTTGGCCACGAGCCCTGCCTGCCGTAGAGACTCCAGGAATGCGGTCACTTGCTGCACATGCTCTGTACAGGTGTCACTGTGAAATGGATGATGACACCATCCAAGTAGGTGGCAACATATGCGGCGTGTGGATGCATCACCCAGTCCATGTGGTGTTAAAAGGTGGCTGGCGGTCCAAACAAGCCGAATGGAGATGCAACAAATTGGTACAAACTGCATTTAGTGGAGAAGGCCGTTTTTTCACAGGACTCTGGAGACAAGACAATCAGCCATAGGCCTTGGTTAAATCCAGTGTAGTGAAAAAACCAGTGGCGATTAACCGGTCCTGGAGCTCATCGACCCAGGGCATGGAGTAGGCGTCAAACTATGACACTTCAGTCAACACAGAACCGTATAGTCCCACCTATTTTTACCACAAGAACTATGGGGCTACATCATGTGCTGTGTGACTCTTCTATTACTCCCATTTTCAGTGTTTCTGCCAATTCTTTTGTGAACAATTTGCCTCTTATGTTCAGGTAACTGATAGGGGCATGAACACACTGTCATGCCAGGGCATGTTTCAAAATGGTGCTCTATGAGCGAGGTACAACTGGGCTAGGGGGAGAATATATCTGCAAAACGCTGTTGTGTTGCAGCAACATCCGCTCTCTGGCCTGTGTGAGATGGTCATCACAATGGTGAAATTTGGGACCTCTGACCCCATTTCATCCCTTTCCTTCATCAGGCTCACAGAGAAACAGTTTCAGCCTCTCTCCATGCCTGTAGGCAGTAGAGGTGATATAAACCCCCCTGTCCGAGCATACCACTTAATAGTCAATGTCCCCCACTCGCTATGTGACCACAAAGGGTCCTGGTAACTTGTTGAGTAACTTTGAGCTAGAAGAAGGTAGTAATACAAGCACTTTGTCTCCTGGTGAAAATTGTCCAGAACATATTGGGGCACTTCCCGCAGTGCAAACAACAAAGGGTCTAGCCAGCGATCCCGATTGCATTCATCCTTGTGGAATAACTTCTAACTAATGGACTTAGTCCAAGTCTTAAGACAAAGTCTTAAACACTGGTAAATGCTGGTCCGAACAGATGGCCAGTAATTCATACATTTCTTTTTAACCCAACAGCTTATTAAACCCCGGCCAAACTGTCCCCAGAATTAAGGGATGCGTCAGCAGGAGCTAACCATAGCCTTAACTCTATGTGTTTTTCTATTATATTTTATTTGTAGTAGCACTATGGGATATTTGTCTATGTCCCCATGCAACACCTAATCTCCACTCCAACAATGCTTGGGCTAACCAGGGTTTGGTGGACCAAGGTCTGCCATAGCCACCATAGCCTGGTGTATACTCCCTTGGCACCTTAGTGGTACATGATATGTCCCTCTCAGATTTGCCCATGTGTGGGTGGGCGGGGCAGAGCGTCTGCAGGCACTGGGACCTGCAGAGAAGCATTAGTGAGGGACTGTGGCCAATGCTATGGAGCAGCAGGTGGAGCAGCGGGCGGAGCCGAGAACGGGCAGCGGAGCTGTCTCCTTGGAGCAGGGACCAGCCTATTCTCTGCTGCTGTGGCTGAACCCGTGACATTGCCAATTGCACTGTCAGATGATCCTCCACTACGGTTTCCGTGGATGAGAGCCCTAGCCAGCTGACAATCACCTGCAAAGACTGGCAAAACAGCCACATATAATCACGGGCAGGCTGAGAGCCGCCACCTGGGCTTCTTCTGTCAGCAAAGGCAGCAACCGCAGTATCCACTCTTTCTCAGGCCAACGGCATCTACCACCGTGACATAAAAGACCCCCAGGAACACCTGGGGTGCACTGCCGCCTGCTCGGCCAATATCTCGGGTAGCTGGGCAGGTCGCGGGTCCACCATGCAGCAACTGGGCTTTCAGCACCACTGTAAAGGACAACCTCTCACACAATGGGAAGAGCTTCACTGTCTGTTTAGTTGTCTTCATCTTTCATTTCTTTTGGCTTACTGCAGAGTCACTTCGCAGTGCTTGCACCAATCACACACACTACTTAAGGTAGTGGCTCGCTGTCATTCTTTGCTGGATCATTGAACTACCCTGTTAGTGAAGCCCTCGCTCTTAGTGATACTTTTGCTAATGTGTGTTTTTGCTTTTGGACCCGACATTATTGTGTCCCTCCTTTGTAAGGACTTTCCCTGGATTTCCTCTCTGGAGTGTGATGTCCACACACTCTGACAGTGTGTTTGTTCTGAAGAGATAGTTGGATGTTCGTGGATGCCTGTTTCCCCCGTGGACCCTCGGAGCCCCTGTTTTTTATATACTCGTATATAGCACATTCTGGTGAAACCCACTGTAAATAAAGTGCACCAACTGTGATTCCTCTGAGTCCTGTGCTTGAGTCCATTCCAGTCCATGGCAGTGAAGCTTGTTAACTTTTTACTGTGTCTCTTTTGGTTTCATATCTCAGTCCAACCTGACACAGCTTATTTCAACAAAAACTGCTCCATTATCATCAGCAAACAAACACATAATGTTCCCTGACCTCCAATTCAGTTCAATTTTATTTATATGGCACTAAAGCACAATAACAGTTGCCTCAAGGTGCTTAAAACACACAACATAACATTACTACTTTTACTTCTTCAATCTGTCCCCAGAATTAAGGGCTGTGTCTGCAGGAGCTAACGTATCCCTTAATTCTGACAGACTGTGGCGATATGGGATTCTCATTGGTTACAGAATCTCATCTCTGCATTGGGATTACCTCCTTATCAGTGCAGCAATCAGCATAGCGTTAATGATAATAATAACAATAATAATAATAATCTGGGAAGGTTGGTGGTTTCATCCCTGGCTGCTCCAGTCTGTATACTAAATATCCATTGGCAAGATGCTAACTCCAAGTTGCGTGCAGATGGATCCATTGGAGTATGAATGTGTGTGACTGTTAGATACAATGCACTTAAGCATAGAAACAGTGCTTGCAGTAACGTGTGCAAATGAATGAATGAGGCATGTTGTATAAAGCACTTCGAGTGCTCCGGGAGAGTAGAAAAGCACAATGATGGTGGTGATAATTACTAATTGTCATTGCTTCGATTGTTATAACCCGCCCATCACCTCTCTCCTAAGTAGCAGGAAAATAGTATTAATATTTTCAAGCTGTTGAAAATGTTCAAAAGGAGGACCCAAAAGCAGATAAAAACTGATAAAAAGATAAAAAGACTGTCTCTGACAGTGCAAATAGTAATTAAGGCCTTTTGTTGCTAAAGACTGAAGAAACACACACCAGAGAGAAGGGTAATAAAGGACACATGAACTAACAAGGACAAGAAAAAGGACTAAAGATTAGTTCCAAAGAAAGGGTCCTTTCCAAAGTCCGACTTAGATCCAAAATCATCAAGGTCAGTCTCCATCATCTGCTCAGCTTTAGTAGGTTCAGTCATAGCTAAACAATGGCTACAGATGCACTAAATTAATATTAGCTGAATCCTTTTATTGAAGGTGGTTGTTACTAGTTAGCTAGTAACAACCACCTGAAATCTAAAATGCAGGGATTAAAGGTTTCATCTTTTTTTTTATTTTCCAAAGACAAGGCACAGTAACGCTTGAGATGATCTGGAGTCCCCATAGCCTATACATAACAGTGATGCTGATCCACTCTCTCATTACAATCAATACATTTTCCTCTGTTTGCCAATAGGCCAGTCAGGCAGCAATATACGATAGATCAAGCTGATAGCACACCAAAACCAAAACAGCTTATGGGTGTGTCTCACCTTCAACTTCAATTTTTTAATTTTTGAGTGTTTGACATTAGGGTAATGGAAATTTGATGGTTTTTGCTTGTGCAGTATTTTGATATTTGATGTTTGGACTGTCTCCTCAGCCCCTGGCCCCATCCACCAGTTGTCAATATGCAGCTAGTCATGGATGTTCCACTGAAATCTATGTCTAAAACCATAATTGCATTGTTTTTATGGCAAGCAGAGCTGAATCTAAATGCTATCATGATATCATTATGTTTTCTGCCCTCTGGCTGTGTGCATATTCTTGATAGATTTTTAAATGAAATCCCTTTCTTTTTGGGACCATTTAAAATTTTGCTACGAATGATCAGTTCAGCATGACGAATGTTTAATCATCCACATTCCTGGGGATATTAAGCCACTATGAATATGATTGCTGACAGTGCAGGATACTCTACATATAGGGGAAAAAAATCCACTTTATCAGACCATGATTTTTTGCTCATGGTACTATTGAATGGCTCTGTAGCTGTACCACACCTGTCTCTTTCCAGTATTTTGCTTTTTTAGCCTAGGTGTTAAATGTTTGTGATGCCATATGTGTTACTGAGATTTATATGGACAAAGTCCAGTAGAAAAGGTTTCTCTGTCTGATGGATCTGTGTAATGTTACAAGTTGGAATCTTTTCTTAGCTTCTATTTCTGCTGCTCCTTTCCCTTTCATCCTCTCTCTGCTCCACTTATCCAACTCTCCCTCTGTGTGACCTGTGATGGGTTCTGGTTTGTGCTGATTTGTAGCAGATGTGGCTGACACAGCATGGTGGGGTAACAGTGAATGGGTGAGGACAGATAAAAATGAATATCAGCTCAAAAGCAGGTTGAGATAGCAGCAAAAGTATGCTTCCTAATATACAATCTGTTTAGCTTATAAGTTGGCAGCAGCTCAGCCAGTGATCCACCTGGCTAGTGAAGAGGTGGGGAGGGGACGAGAGAGAAGGTTGCTTGGGGTTAAATGGAGCCAATCACAGACAGAAAAACAGCATTACACACCACATTAAGCATCATCTCACCACTCTTTCCTCGTTTCTACCTTTTCTCTCTCACCCATTCTCTTTCTGTGTCTCCAGGTGTGCAGCCAGCTGATAGTGTCAGCTTTATTTGCACATTCACTTGAAATTCTAGAGAACTAGAATAGATTCTACCAGATTCAACTAACTCAATACTGCTGATCTGCAGTGTATTACAGCCAACCAACCATCTAGCCAGTCATTTAAGCAACCAACCACACAAAGAGCTGAACTGCAAATAGAATACAGACACGTGCAATTGGAATGTAATCTATAAACTCTTCTTGCAATACTGAAGCAATGCTTAATAACATATTCTGGCTGGCTGGTGTACGGCAAATACACTCTTGTACGTATATTGCTATTGTCAGAAAAACACAGAAGTTACCTGCACTATGCAGAAGGAAAGAAAAAATATTCAAGTGCAAAAGAATACCTTGCAGATGCATGACTCACCACATAAAGTTAGATGTGACAATCCATGGGACTTTAACTGAACTCAATGTGCTCTTGTGCACATTTCTTGTAAATGTACTGATGCCAAGAAAATTCAATATGAAATATTCACAAGTCTGCAGCTGCAAAGGTAAATTAAAGTGTGGATAAACCCAAAGTGTGAACCTCAGATAAAACATGCATAATAATAATAACAGTCAATGATTAATAATATATTCATTTGGTTGTGGAAAAACTTAAACTTGCATGATGCCTTGTATGACTAGTTAAGGCTACTGAGAAAAAAAGAAAACTATTCTGAAGAACCTTACTTTGTGGAAAACTCTTAGGATAACTCTATAGTCTTTCAAACTTATTAGTGATAAAAGTTCAAATGTAGGCTGGTCTCCATCTTCTGGTTTGTGTCGCAAGTTCGATACTTACTATTACAAACTGGACCTCCCCCAGTGTATTGAATTGGGACCACTTTGGACTTTTTGTTTTTTTAATTTAACTTCCACATCTGCACCAGCTGTTCAACAAAGTAAATAACTGAAAAAAAAAATTTCATTTCTAATACTTGGTTGAAAACTGTTTGCTGGCAAAGACAGTCTGAAGTCTTGAACTCATGGACATCACCAGATGCTGGTTTCCTCCTTTTCGATTCAAGATGGCGGCGCGCACGAGTGCAGCGGCTCTTAGCTCTCCAGTTTGGTGTTTGTTTTTCTTATTTTTTTGTGTGTATTCTCTTAACTTATGTCACGCTGCTATCTCATATAGTCGCCAGCACCTAATTGATCTGGGTCTCAGTTACAATTTGCTAGTTACTAGCGACTATCACAGCACATACAAAATCCCAGAGGACATAACGAGACTGCCGGGGTCTCCGTGGATGGTCAGTCCGCCTAACAAGCGAAGGAGGCGGCGAAGGGAGAGGAAGCAGAAGCGGGGGTGCCGGTCGGGCCCAGAAGCTAGGCTACGTAAACAACCACACCGGCCAGCACTACCGAGCATTTTCCTCTCAAACGCCAGATCCATCACCCACAAATTGGACGAATTGGAACTACAGATGGCCACGACCAGCTTTGTACGGAACTGTAACATCATTCTAATCACGGAATCGTGGCTAAACCCGACGATCCCCAACGCTGCAGTCAAGCTAGCAGACCACACGCTACACCGGCATGATAGAAACAACGCCTCCGGTAAGAGCAGAGGAGGGGGGCTCTGTGTTTACGTGCATAACGAATGGTGTTGTAACAGCAGAATCATTGACACACACTGCTCTCCCGACTTGGAGGTTCTGGCTGTCTCCTGCAGACCTTTCTATGTCCCGAGGGAATTTACAGTAGTCATTGTGATAGCTGTTTACATCCCACCGGATGCTAACGTTGACACGGCTCTCGGCCTCTTGCTTAACACCATAAACAAACAACAGCTCGCCCATCCAAATGGGGTTTTTATCATTGCTGGTGACTTCAACAAAGCGCGCCTAAAGACTGTGCTTCCCAAATTCACTCAGTACGTGGACTTTGCTACTAGAGGGGAAAATACTCTGGACCATGTTTATTCCAATATTAAACATGCCTATAAAGCGTCACCCCTCCCCCACCTGGCAGGATCCGACCACCTTTGCCTGTCCCTCACCCCCACCTACACCCCCCTGCTGAGGAAAACAAAGCCTCAGTTAAAGACAATAAAAACCTGGCCTGAAGGAGCCCTCTCTCAACTGCAGGACTGCCTCTCAACTACAGTATGGGATTTATTTTCGAGCCACGATCTCCAGGAGTACACGGACACTGTACTCTCCTACATCAGAAACTGTGTTGACAATGTCACCGTCAACAAAAAGGTGAGGGTGTTCCCAAATCGTAAACCCTGGATGACCAGTGAAGTGCAATCCCTCCTTAAAAGCCGTAACACTGCCTTCAAGTCAGGAGATAGGGCAGCGTACAGGGCAGCTAGGGCAGACCTGAAAAGAGGCATCAGGGGAGCCAAGGCAGCCTATAGGAGGAAGATTGAAGATCACTTTGCTGAAAACAACCCCAGAAGGATGTGGCAGGGGATAAATCACATCACCAAC
>VVHJ01052832.1:0-12122 GCA_015107715.1 Tylochromis polylepis
GTTCCATTAGCCACATGAGTAAGGAGATGGTTGTTTGGGTTAGGTCGAACAACTGCTTCCAATTTTACAGTTGGTCTAATGTCCATCACTGGTCACCAGGTCTATCAGTTACCTGTTGCAGAGCCATGAGCTTCTCCAAGATCTTACCCATATTGCGTTCAATAAACACAGTCTGAGTACTCACGGCTTGCCCATCGTCAATCATGTCGGCCAGCCTCGTGGGGTTTTTGAACAGCTGTAACTGCTTCCTTTGTTCTTCGATAAGCCAGGTCCGAGCCAGCTCCGATCAGCCAGAACTCTGTTATCATGGTTCCAAATTGGTAGATGTCGTTCAATGTCCTCCATCGAGAGTGTCGCCAGGCACACGACGCAACCGGCCGTCGAGTATCCAGCAGCAAACGTCTCTGCAGGACAATCGGGCTCTCCCGAGCCCAGGGTTCTCCTCAAGAATAGGGTGTCAGTTTCGTGAAGGGGCCACTTGATCAAATCTATAATTCTTTAGGTTTTAGAGAGCAAGACTGAGAGACTCTCTGAGGGTTAAAGATAGACACAACAACACAGAGACATAAGAGCTAAGCAGGAAAGATATGGGAGAGGGAGAAAGATGCGACCACCTCCGTCAAGAGCCAAAGAGAAGGGGTTCACATAGTAGTGTAGACTGCAATTTTTTTAGTAGTCTTCTAATGTCCCGTTTTCGGGAAGGCACCGTGAGGTTGCACTGGTGGAATACAATTTGATTTGTATGGTTGCAAGGTTAGAACGGAGCTTGAAAAAAACATTCACCTCTAAGTTATGAGGACGGAACTGAAAATGATTTATAAATCAGCTAGTGTCCAAAGAACACGTTTGAAATACCTTCATAAACCCAGAGAGCACTTAAAAAAGGAAAAACTAGGTGAAAGTCTCGCCTCTTTTATGCAAAATACAGAGAAATTATGGGTCACTCAAGACAGTTGCACAATATAAAAGTTTAAAGAAATCTAAAGAATAAATCAAAATTATATTAAGTTGCAACCTAACAGAAAAAATGAAGGACATGCTCATAATTCAAACAGAGGTCTGAAGAAGTAACAACCCAGCAAACAATAGGCTAAAGGAGCCTATTCCAGCTACCATGGGGCAAGAGGCAGGGTCCACCCTTGACAGGTCGCCAGTCTGGCTAACACATAGAGACAGACAACCATTCACATAGGCAATTTAGAATAGCCAATTAACCTAACCCCACTAAGTGCATGTCTTTAAACTGTGGGAGGACCCCAGAGTACCCAGAGAGAACCCGCGCAAACATGGGGAGAACATGCGAACTCCACACAGAAAGGCCCCGGCCAGGTGGTGGAGTCAAACTGAGGACCTTCTTGCTGTGAGGCACCAGTGCTAACCACCACACCACCGTGCTGCTGTGTTTACTGGTGGAATGTCTGAATGGTCAAACTGACTGTAAAGATTTATCCATGCATTTTACAACTTTGATTTTTTGATATTTTATTGGGTGAAGAGGTTTACAATGAAAGCTATCAAAGAAATGTGAAATTCAATTCAGTTTTATTTATATAGTGCCAAATGAAAACAGTGGACTCAATACGCTTTACATTATAAGGCAAAAGACTCTATGATAATAATGGGAAAATCATCTATAGCTGACCTCTGGCTGAAAGCAGCAATTTTGGGTGGCTGTATCTGTAGCTAGCTTACGGTCCAAGCTGCATTAGTAACTGTCTTGTATGTTTCCTGCTTTGCCATTTATTAATCAGTAGTGTGCTTTGCTTTCAGTGCTGGTAGTTTTAATCCAGAATCTTCCGATTTTGTATCACCAAGAGTCGGTTAGACTGTCATCGCTGCAAGTTGCCTAATTAATTATGCTTAAGCATAAATTCAGTGAGGAAGAGCTGCATTCACTCATCTACCTGCATTCCTGGCTGTTTGGGGCTGCTAGCCTCTTCTTTACATCCCTTACACTTTTACTCCCTCACACTGTCAAACCCAATTCTGACATCATTGCTCTAGTCCAGTTATTTTCTTTCTCGCCCTCTTTGAGCCAATCAGTCTCTGTTCCGTGTGCTTTAAATGCCAGTGCTCTTCTGTCATTCTGCCTTTCAGGCTCTCATTTGTGTGACCCGCCTCCTCCCCATCGCCGCCTCATCATGATCACTCAGGGCCCCATCCAATCCTCCATCTTCATCTCCATCATCACTAGTGTCTAGACTCTGGGGGTTCCTGTCCTAATTCTATCTTGCTGCAACTCTGCTCTGCTATGTTGGTTCATCTGAGTCTAATCACCAAATAACTGATTATGCAAATTCACTGTCTTAATAAATCAAGTGCAGTTCATCCAAATGATCTCTCCTTATTGAACTTGTCGCTACTACTGTTTTCCTTTTTGTATGCCTGTCCTGTAGTACACAAAAAACTGCCAAGTTTGGCCTTAAATGTGTCCAAAAATACACACAACAATATACAGTTTAAATCTTCACGCCAAACAAAATATGGGCACAATTCAAATTTGATCGCAACTGTAAAGCAAATAACGGCGAGAAACAGGCATCTGCAGTGGTTGCTTCAAAGTAACAATGTCTCACTTTTTCAATATATGCATTTCGGGATAAACAAGATTATTGCCAGTCCTCAAGGGCCTTAATGTTTGGTAGTATATTTTGAGCATTGTGCAGACTGTATCATTTAGAGCCATTTCAGAGCCACATAAGAGCATTCATGTGATTTTTCTTTATTCTTCCTCTTAATGGTATATTATGGTGTGGCGTCACCAATGCTTGCGGGTGACTTCGTGTCCAAGGAGACATCAATCAGTGAGTCATACAAAAAAGTGTTGAAGTCAGTGTCTGATTACCAGCCCTTGATAAAATCTAAACATTTGATCAAACAGATGTTAGGAAACATTTGCAAAATTAGACTTAAGTGAGCTGTTTTAATTTGAGACAAAAGGACAAAGAGAGGATGGGTAATTTTTATTCCTCACAAAGCCAGCAGCCATCAAGCTTACTTAATCAGCCGGTGTTGTTTTGTTTTAAAAGCAGCCTTTCTGGAAACACTTTCAAATACCTCCGGAGTAAGCAGTAGTGAAAGCGCTCATATTTGCAACTGTTAGCATGAATATGAATACAAAGCTGGAGTAGGACGTTTCTAGGCCACACACATCCACAATATGTTAACCAGCAAAGCAAGATACACACAAACACACCACTTATCTTTTTCTCTCTGAGGCCTCACACATCGTAATGGCTCTATCTGCGTCACGCACACACACATGCACACAATCCACTGAGGTATCCAGAGTAATTATCAGGCTGTTAATGATTGCCGCGCATCAGCAGTGCTCCAACCATTCATTACAAGAGCTTCTTCAGGCCCCTACTGTGCCCGTGAGACTGCTTATCACGCACCACACCACTTGATGGGCTTAATGCAACCTATTAACCAACAAAAGTCTAGATGTGAAGTTCGCCAGGCCCCTCCCATCAGTAATACACTTTGATTTATGTTTTTGTATCAGTCCAAAGTCAAGCACTGGATTGGGATAAGCTGGATTGTTATTTTTTTTATCTTCTTAAGTGTGGATAGTGCTCTGAAAACTGTAATTACTCTTGTAAGAACTGTAGTGGGAAGATTTGAAGTCCTTTCCACGATGGGGCTTGTCTCAGCAGCAGCAGGGTGGCTAAATAGCTAAGATGTGGTGCACTGATATTATAATGTTGGCCGTATCACCGCACCTTGACAGCTAGTAGCCTTTGGAGTCACCCCCTATCCCTCAGTCTATGCCATCCTTTTATACATTCATCCAGTCTCCTGACACTGACCCCTGTCACTACCCTGCATTGAGGTTTTTACTGTGAGATGGAGAAGGTCAATAATGTCCGTCTACATCACAGTGAGGATACCCCAGTCTCAGTAGGAGCTTTCACTTGTGTCTGGGTATGTGACTGTATATGTATGTGTGTGTGCCTGTGTGTGTGTGTGTGTCTGCTCATCAACCCAAGCAGACATTCAATTCAATTCAGTTCCCTGTGAGGAAGCACCTGGAGACAGTGGGAAGGAAAAACTCCCTTTTGACAGGAAGAAACCGCTGGCAGAACCAGGCTCAGTAGAAGCGGCCATCTGCAATGATGGGTTGGGGGTGAGGGGAGGAAGACAGGACAAAAGTCACACTGTGGAAGAGAGCCAGAGATTAATACAAGACATGGGGAGAACATGCAAACTCGACCTTACGCTAACCCTGGCACTGAAGCAGATCAGACCAACAGCTTTTAAGAGAGGCGAAGAATGCACATGGACAAGGACGCAGAGAGATTTTTCTGACTTAGTGAGATAATAATTATGCTGTAGACTGGAACGATGAAAAGTTGTTGTATGCTGTCTATAAGAACTCTATGATATGAGCAGACCTAATTCAGCAAATCTCACTGATAAAAGTAAAACAAAACCAAAACATAATTTCTGCTAACACTTTGACACTGTAGCCCAGGGCTGGGTAATTAATGGTTGATGACATGACCAATAAGCTTACAAAGAGATAAAATTCATATGTACCAATATTAATATTGAGTTCAGCTTACTGGTGCAGTCCTCGACAACAGTCCCAGTTTCTCATTGGGAAAATTGATCACCAACCCTCTGCTCTTAGCCCATGAGCACAAAATGGTACTCTGCAGTCCTTTTTGGGCTGCCATGTCATGACTAGGCCTTGTGACATCTTGCATTTCTGTTCTTATACTTGTATTTAAACGGCTGATAAGAAATGCAGTGCTATGCTTTACTGCTGAGCAAGTCGGGACATATGTATTTTATGTTAATTGATGACTTTAATGATGACTTTATGTGGTAATAATCCAAAAAATGAGTTCCTGCTGGTAATGTGATGTCAGCTCTCCCTTAAATCGGGATGACATCTGGAAAAAAAATCTTGCACAAATATTGGTATTTGACTCGCCAAGTTATTGATGCCACATCGCCAGAAACATGACAGACCAAAGTAAACATTTGGTTCATAATAAGAGGCGTTTGATTACTGGTTCAAATGCATGCACTTCATACGAATTTTTAATGTTTAATATGTTATGAAGTTGTAGCTATTACTTGCAGTCCTCATAGAGTGATGCAGATTAGTTAGAAAAACTATTTATTTGCAATAAAGCTGATAAGTAAGGTTTCTAATTTATTTATTTCTAATGTAATAAAAAGAGCTATCAGCACAATGCTTCAGCGCGCCAGTGCGTTTCGCTTTAAGGCTGGAATGTGGAAACAATATGGACGCTACAGAGAAGTGTTGCATTAGCTGCCTTAAATTGCTAAAAAAAAAAAAAAAGGCTATGGAAAGATACAGTGCACCTAGACCTGTGTGTCCATGTTATGTTTATATTATGTACCAGTCTCAAGTCTTTAGTCATCAAAACGTATCATCACATAAGCTGTACTTCTGGTAACACAGTTGTTTCCAAATGCTTAAAGGGTTTACAGCTAGCAGCTGACCTTTCTACACACATACCTCTGTCTTAAAGGTACAGTCAGTCATTTTTGAGGTTATTTAACAGAAAACAAGATTACTGTGCTCATAAATTACAGTGATTAGTGTGTAATTATGCCTTCCAACACAACAAGGTATTCTTATAAACTTGAATTAACCCACTAAAAATATATATGAGCAGGTGCTGGTTCATTGAAGCCCCCATGTTGCCCCACCATTTTGAATACAGTGGCCAAGATGGGCATCACTGTTTTGCTTAATCGCGTTTTATGTGTGTGGCTAAAGACCATAGTACAGCAAAGGTAGAGGAGAAGAGAACTGCTAGATGTTCATGTGTCATGGAGGGAAACTTTAATTTGTGTCTGCACCTTAAGACTCGCGACATGAAGGTGCATACCTATGTTTTAAAATATGAGAAAGGGTCCTCTTCCCCCAAACAAGCGAAAATGTGAAAAAAAAGAAAAAAGTGACCAGCATCTGAATAAAATGTCATCCTCTTCCTCCTCACCTCAAGCTTCATCTCCTGAACTGAACTCTAACACACAAAAATGTGCATAAAGATGCTTATTTATTCCTGATATTGTCAGAATGACTGATAACAACAACAACAGCTAGTTATAAGCTAATGCTATGCCAGCTAATGCTAGGCTTGAGTGTTCTAGAAATCACACATCCCCTCTGATAAACAGTTAGCTTATCAAATCATCAAGTCCAACAATGTTAGATCCACGTCAAAGGAAGTTTCATTAATGCTGGCTAAAAGCAGCTAACAGCAACAAAAACAGCAGTGCTTACTGACAACTCACTTAACAACTCAGATCAGTATTACTGTCAGCAGACAGAAATGAGCTGTAGTGAGTAATCGAATCATATCATGCAGCCTCCTCCAGAACACAAAGATGTAAACAGCAGACTGACGGACTACACTCACTACAGATGAATGGTGACCAGAGTTGTTTGTCCTACAGTGGGCACCATAGTGAGGATTGTGCAGTTAAATTGGGAGTGGTACAGACTTCAGTTGACTACAGTCTGCAATCTAGTGACATCTAGTGGTGAGATTCCTTACACTGTGCCTTTAATTGATTTGTTCCTTCAGCAAATGAAGTGCCTAGTGTACGCACCCAAATACAATTATAGTCATAGTCATATCGTATTTAAAATGCGAACTTGTCAGCCGTCTCACCAACAAGACACCTTGATAAATCTTATAGTGTATCAGTGTGCATTTTCTGTGTTGGATAACACTGCACACTCATCCAGTCCAGCGAGAAAGGATAAAGGCTGTATAGTGAGCTAAGATGTGTAAGTCTGTGACTGGTTTATGTTTGACTGACCTTGACCATTATGCATGTTCAGGCTCAAAAAGGAGTGAGAAAATGAGGAGGTAAATATATAAAGTATGACATATGTTAGCCGGGATATTTTGGTGCACTTCCATGTAGTAAATCTTTGGCTCAGTCTGGACAGATGCTCTTTTCTGCTGTACTTCATTGGAGATGACATATATCTCCAGTGCATGTATCAGCACAGTTGTAGCTCCATGTTGTAGTACAGCATAATGCAGCGTAGCTCTGAGATGTCAGGAACCATCACAAGCAAACTTAAATTTCACAATAGTTAAATATTATGTGATTTTAAATATCCCAGCATACGTTCTGATGATGAGAAGAATGATGAAAACTCCAGCAGAGAAATAAATGAACATAAATAAAATAAAACGATCATCAGTTTCTCAAATACTGAGACCCACAACCCAAATTTGATAAACATGTAAAGAAGATTGCAAAGATGGAAAGATTAATGTGAACTCTTTTAGGGTAAGCTAATGGATTCTATGTTTTTTTTTTTAAAATCGTTAATATTGTGTGACAGTATCAGTCAGAAGGATCGTGGTGAATGACAACTGTAAAATATCACATTGTAGATCTAAATTTGGACAATTGGTATTCTCCATAAAATCTTATCATTTATGGCACACATTTAAAATTGGATGTAAAGTTTCAAACAACCACCAATAATTTAAAACTACAGAATGACTGTAAATAGTTTCCTCTGTCCTCTCTGTCATACTAAGGGTCAGAGATTGGTTAAAAAAACAATCAGAGCTTCAGCCATTTCACTGAATTATATTATAATTTCACAATTATTCCCAATTTTAGAAATTATTTTATATAACTTTTTTACATTCTGTTTCTGTGTTTGTGCTTTTTCTTCTAAGTGCTAACTGTGTTATATTTATAGTGTGGCTGTATGTTACTGATTGTGGTAAAATCTTATTTGTGTGTTGTTAATGTAAAAGCTCAACTAGAGGTGGAAATCAGTGCCTCATGTCATGCTCTCCCTCTGTACTATTTTAAAATGCATTGTCCCTGTGAGATAAACATAAATGTAAAATAAATTAAATTTCTGCTATTCTATTTCTGTGCGGAAAAATAAATATTTACCTGAAAGCTTAACTCAGGTATTTGTCTCTCCGAATAGCTGCTGCCTTGAAAAATCTCCCAATCCCAAAATGAAAATGGAAAAAAACCCAAAACAAAACGAGCCTTTTTCCAGTTGGTCCATAGCCCGAGCTGATGGTCTGAATGCTAATTGACTTATTTACATCCACTGATAATAAACACGTTGGAGGACCAGGCTTAAGTGGTGATTATTATTTCCTTTGTTGTTAAAACAATCCCAGTGGAAGCTGCTCAGGTTGATGGTAAACACATAAACACTTTCCTCCAAAATACTTTAAGCATCCTCACCTGTCAGTACCACTACCATGACACCATCTCACAATGACGCTCTTATTTTTTCAGCAATAATTGAATAGGAATGTTTACCCACAGAGAGTTTGCAGCCCGAGGCAGTACAACAACAAAACAATTTAGGGCTGGCAAAGCACACGGTGCCTGGGTGGGAGTTGCTTTGGCAATAACACCACACACAGGGTGTCAGTCTCGCAATTATAAGATCAATTCCTGGTAGAATCATGTCATGAACCCAGGAGGAAGTTTTGCAACCTTAGCTTATTCAGCACTGCGAGGCTACACATTCAGCACAACATAGCCCCCCATGTCCTGGCAAGCTAATACATTTTTATTACTTGTGTCAGGCCGTTTTAAGGTATGCAAATGATGAATTCTTCCCCGGGTATATTTTCTTGCTGACAGTTTGGAGAAAAGCTGAGTGTCACAGTATTGATTCCTCTTGCTTCTGGCCTTGGTTGGAACTATTTCTCCTCCATATATGTGCTGTATCTAAAAGTGTAGGGGACATTTCTAAGAATACATGCAGCCGCGTTCCACCTACAGACAGTGAAAAGTAAAACTTTATTAGGATATTACCGGTGATGGCGAGAGAACTGAAACAACTGCAGATGCCAGACAACACTTTCCAACTAAGTTGCGCCACATCTCAACTTGTTGCCATGTGATGAAGGAAAATACCATCTTAATGGCGGTGAGGCTGAAAGAAATGGCCAGAGTGGTCTCCTATTACTTATGTTTCTCTCCACTCTCAGCCTCACCTAATGGGATATGCCTCAAACTGAACAATAGTTCCATTAAACGCCAAGTCAGAAACAAGAAGTTGAACACGAAGCCTTTCAAACTGGCAGGCCAAGCTGAAAGATGGAATTTCAGCTGCTTGAGATTAAAAGCCCGCAGCAGCAGATGGAAGTGTAAAAGAATGAGAAGAGAAGGAGAGAGAGAGAAAAAATAGTAGACGGAGGGAAAAACGAGGAAGCACAGGAGCAAGACAGAGGTGGCAGGCAGTCAAAGTGGCAGTTACACTGTAAATAAGATCTCCCCACAGGGTGCTTAACTCTGGACTGCCTTTGTCTGGCCTTTAATAGCTTACAGGGCTGAGAGAGACAGATTAGAGCAAAACTGCAGGGACACAGAAATATAGGCTTTGTCTACAGCTGGGATTTATCTCCCACCCTGCGTCTGAACTTTGTTTTCCTGGGGGCCTCTACTGTGTTCACTTGTAAAACCTGAGTTGTGTCTCAGTTCCTGTTGCCTACCGAGTTTGAATCATTATCACCTCAAAGAGATTATCTCGACAGTTTGAACGCTCTCCCCCTCGCTCCCCGGCGTTGCACGAATAAATCTGCTCGGCGGCGGCGGCCGTATAATTTCGCTGCAATCAACTTGAATTGACGGACATGGGTAGTTTGTGAACTTTTGTAACTTTATTGGGATGTGTTTTCCTTGTTGAAGCGGAGTAGCTCCGAATCAACCAGGCTCATTAATCAAAGTGCAGCCTAAAGGGAAAACATACTGGGCTACATTAATTTTCACAGCAGAGTGGCTGAGGGAAATGATTAATATATTACCATAAGGAAACAGGTTAAGAAGCCCTGATTACTGTCATATAACTGATCAATGAGGACTTATGCATTATTTACCTATTTTGTCATCACAGAAGAAACTGCATGCATGAAATATACAAAATATTCAATAAAGCTATATACTCCCTCAACAGTGAATGGGGGCGGGGGGCAAAAAAATAAAATAAATAAATAATGCTTTTACCCAAATTTACACAACTGATTCGCACAGGCCGGAAAATGGGGGGGTAGAGAAAAAAAGTGCAATTTACATAATACACCTCGCATTTAAAATCAGGTGTCGTTAATAATGAGCACTTGTGTTTGAAGGAGCTCTTCATTAGTGTGAATGAGCGTGTGACTGCCCGGGCTTTGATGTGACTTCACACGGCAAAAACCGGATTGGGGTGGCTAATGAAGTTCTGAAAACGACCGCTGAGTTCAGTGAATGTCAGCTCTTCTTTTGACACCAAAATTTAACAAGAGACTCCTAGCTCCCTTTGATGTGACACACCCAAGTTTAAGGGAGCTTTTGATACACAGTTGAACAAACTGGAAGAGGAGGCATGTGAAATTGTGCATTGTGCGCGAGCAAATACGAAACCTACGCCGACTCCAAATAACCCCTCTTTGTGCTTCAAGGCTATCCGAGACCTTCATGGCACATTTAAACTTTCATTCAGGAGCCAAACGCTTTTGAACGAGGAAGCTTGAGGAATAAACCCTTACAGCAGATCCTCGTAAATGTCACCTTCATCTATCAGTCTGTGATAGGCCTCTGCTTTGTCTGTTTTTGTAATATCCTTCTTTTAAATGTAACAAAAAAAAAAAAGAAAAGAAAAGCCTGATTAGCACACGCTTCCCAAAGTGGTCTGAGCAGCAACAACACGGGCACCTGCATGTTTTGATGGCGGTATGCTAATTAGCTGCTGCATGAGCGGATGCTCCTTCCGAAAGAGAGGAGAGCCTAATTAATTTTCAGATTCGAGCTTTGATGTGTCTAATTGCTCTAAGCTTCCCAACTTCATTAGTCAGCGAGCTCCCTCGGTGGACGGTGAAGCCGGGTCCCTGCGGTTACCAAGGAGTGATTTACCTGTGTATTTTTAGGCTCTGTTATTATTAGATGCACTGTTTGTTGCTGCTGAATCTCAGCTGGTCTAAAACTAATAGGAAGAACGCTTCATGATATAATGTTGTCTTTCTCATCTTTTAGTGTGGAGAAATAAGTTCACTGTCAGTTCAGTTTATCAGAGCACGCAGGCTTTTATTTGCAAAATGCAAATAAACATCCATGCAACATATAATGCAATAAAGATACATTTCGCTAGATACACCTGGCTAGTTCTGGGTTGGATCTCCCTTTTAGCTTGAGAACTGCCTTTATGTTTCATGGCACAGATTCAACAAGGTGATGGAAACATGGCTCAGAGATTATGGTCCATGTTGCATCACACAGCTGATGCAGATTTGTCTGCTGCACATCCATGCCGAGAATCTGCCATTTTACCACAGCCCAAAGGTGCTCTGTGGGATTGCGATCTGGTGACTGTGTAGGGTACCTGAGTACAGTGAACTCATTGTCATGTTAAAAAAAACAAAAAAAAAACGGTTTGAGGTGATGTGAACTTTGTGACATGGTGTGTTTTCCTGCTGGAAGCATCCATCAGATGATGAGTACACCTCGGTCATAAAGGGTTGGTTTCAACTTAAGCATGTCCTCTTGATCACATCTACATGTCTAAATGAATTGAAGCGCTGCTGTGTGATTAGATGATTAGACTTTTTTGTTAAAAATCAGTCGAAGGGAAATGTCTAATGAAGTGGCCGGTGTTTAATATAATATGCACACATGAGATGGAGTGTGACAGTGTTTACAGGGTGTTTACAAGAAGTGCAAAATCATGCCACTGTAATGTCTGTGTTATGTCTTGTGATGCAATTTTGTTGCAGTGATCCGGATATTTAACGACATGCTATTACAGTTGTTGGAAAGCCAGCCTTTAACAGTGGTTTAATGCAAAGTGAGACAAGTCTGTTCTCTCGTTCATGGAGGGTGGAAAAACTCCAACTCGTTTACAGTCTCTGGTTTTCAATCTCTCTGGTGTTTATACCAGCTATTTACACTGTAAAATCTCATTATCAGTGAGTGTAGTTACATCAGCATGTCCACTCTTATTACCTTTGCTTTGTGACTTTAAAATTAGCTGTACAGTGCAGCAGAAATGTTTTCATTTCGAATCGATTATTCATTTAGGTCTTGAAATTAAGTTGTGCACAACCATTACTTTTTTTTGTTTGTTTTGGGGTTTTTTTTTTTAAAAAAAA
>VVHJ01052832.1:12142-53392 GCA_015107715.1 Tylochromis polylepis
ACAAAATGGTTTTTTTTGAAAAAAAAAAAAAAAGAAGCTATTTAAAGATGATTAATGACGATTTTACATCTCAAGATTGCAAAACATAGCGATGAAAGGTAAACATTGCAACTACACCCTTAACGCTTCAGGAAGTCAAGCTGCAATAACATTAGTACAAAACATTATGGTAAATTATGTGTATTTCCATCGAACTACCATCAATGCTGTAATTAGGGATCTCAGATTAACAATATAGTGCAATATATTATATATTATTACATTATGTGATGATGTATTATCAATTAGAATAAAAAAATTAAGAATAAAAATGTACTTTTTAAAAAAAAATACATTTGTTGCTGGGACATTTTCCACAACTTTTTTGTATTGGATGTTAAGTTTCAGGTTCAACAACCACTAAGAGTTTAAAACTACAGAATAACTTTAAACAGCTTTCTGCTCTCAAAACACACATATTTATAATTAAACATGTGACTTTATTATAAAAAGGCCCAGGAATGCTGCTATAATAACTAAGGAAGTCAGTGCAAGGGCATGTGCTATTTTAAACTATTGTCCATAAAGGGGAAACTGTGAAAAGGTAGAAGCAGCACTTTGAAAAGTCTTGGGTATTGGCCATCGCTAATGATGCTAACAATGTGCCAGTCATACTGTATCTAATGAGTTGATCACCCAGTTGCAGCGATCTAAACCTAGTTGACATTCAGTGGTTGCACACCGGAATATGTTTTTGCTGCTGCCAAATGATGTGATCTAATTGACACCTCATTACTTCAGACAATATTGATCGAAGTGGGTATTTTTTTTCTTTTTGCTCCTTTTTCCTGACATATGTCCCCCCCCCTCCCGTTAAAAAATAAAAGAATGAGAAACAGTAATCATTAGGGAGACATTTTCCACAAATGCTCTGATTGGGTATGAGTAAATGTCACTCACTGTCACTGTGAATCCTGATAATAACTCTCCTTCTGTCGCTGTTATTTAGGATGTAATGATGATGGTAATGCTACAGTGTTTGCTTAAGAAACGCAGTCCGTTTGTACGTCTTCACTGTAAAAAAGAATGAAAAAACCAAGCTGGTCATCCATATTAAAAAAAGTCAATGAAGCGACCTTTGTATGCTAGGCCAAATGAGAACATTGGTAAGAGGGGGATCCATTTACTGGAGGAACACTCTTAAAAAAATGCATATGAAGAAACAAGTTGAAGACTGCTGGGTTGCAAGTTATTCTTTTTTTTGTGTGCGTGGTGGCGGGGGTGGGGGTAGTTGCCTGGAATAGCAGGACTGGCCTCATTAGTGAGCTTCTTGGAGATATGGGCCCTGGAGTCCTGGGCTGAAGCTCGGGGACTTGCTGACTTGTAAAAATACCTTTCTCTGTGCTTTTAATTTTTCTTTTCTCTGAACCCATTTAGCACCTTTGAAAACTCCCAGAGAGCAATTGACCTCATCAGTTTGCCTGCGTGACTGTGTAAGGTCATTTTGTGCAGCGGCATAACTAATTGGTTTCTGGCTTGGTGTCTTTACAGTATAATCATTACTTTATGAATTAATGTGTCTTACAGGAATATGGGACTGTTGTTGTGTTCTAGTAAACATTCTGCAAACATTATTGCATCTGCAGAACACACTATGCTTACTTATGTGACATAATAAGGAGGCATATTTTTTCCACACGACTGTCCTAGAGGGAAATCTGAGTGGCTAGAACACAAGTAACCAACAAAAGTATATACTTGTTATTGCAGTAAACCCTGCTCTAGAATACAAGCAGTGTTCACCCGAAGCCATCTCATACCTCCATTAAAAACCAAGTTGCCTCCAACGGCCACCAACAATGTTTTTTAAGTTATTAAAGACTCTAAGAGTCCCCCAGCAAAAAGCCATCGCTTTTCATTTGGCTCATGCTGCAGGACATTAAAAGCCTTTAGTACTGATGATCTATAATTCATTCTCATTTTGACACATTAAACTCCGAGCCCACATTTTGATTTCTGCTGACCAAACAGGAGAGGGAAAGTCTTCATCAGCATCTTGTTGGAGATCATATTCCTAAAACAATGTTAATGCGTGCCGGCCAACTTCGATCTAGGAACAAAGACCCGGAGGCCTGAGGGGAAGTCATCATCACTCATAAAACCACAGATTAATGTACTACTTGCCTATTACTCATCCTTTTATTCTATGCAACAACCAATAAAGTCTCACAGGTGAGAAGCTAAAATTGAGATTTATCTCTTTACAGAGGAGAGCTTCACAATGCACTGTATATGCACACCAGAATAACAGTGGTTCTTGAACCTTTTCTTCTATAGCCCCCTTCAGAATCCAATAAGTAATAGTTAAAAAAATAATCAAAAAGGTTTTAAACTGAATATTAGCATCTTCTTTATTTTCCCTACATAATTCATCTCAGTTTTTTCCCCCTGCAGGGATTCAGGGCCCCTTTATATCCACCGTGCAGTGCCTGGTTGATGTCAAATTGATGTCACCTCTCCCGTAGTAAGGAGCCATTTCTGCAGGTTGTGCATGTTTCGATTTTTGTAACATGGTGTACTGTGCCACTGCCGCCACAGCTGAAGACAGAAGTGTGCGGTAATGTTAAGTTTTAACACTGTTTTAATGATATATCGGCACAGAAGCTCAGAGATTCACAGTTTATAGGACGGGGATATTACAACAGTTTGAAAACATGTGCACTTGTAGAAGGAAACATTGCAATTTATTAGATTCCAGTTTGGACATCTTCTCCCCGTATATCAGCACTCATGTAGCGGTTTAGTCTTAGTGGCGACACCTATTGTTCGGGAGAATACTGCAGCGGCTACCTGAATTGTAACAGCGAGCATAAATAGAAGTGGCTGTGTGATGATGTTACCAGAGGCATGCAAAGCAACCAATGTGACACGTCTACTGGGGCCTTCACGGTGTGCAAACCGCTGTATTACAGTCGCCCTTGTCATGGTCTTTTTTACGATCTGTGCTATTCTTTTGGTGTCCACGTGTGTCCTCTGTCTGCGTCTTACTCTTCTGTATCTGTGGCTCATGCCTCATCCAGGTTTATTTCCTGTTTTATTGTGAAGGCTGCTTTCTCATGTGGTTTTCTGTGTTTTTACTTCTATCTTTTGTTCTTTTCCTCACCTTTAGCAGCTTACCTTTTGTTACCCCTCTCTCCCTGGTGTGCATTTGGTCTGTGTCACGCTTTGAGCGAACAGGTCGTTGACTGATACCTCTCTTCTTCATTTCTCCATTGTGCTTAGTTTTGGCTCCCACTTTTGGATTTGGTTGAGCTTTGTGGTTTTAAATAAAGATCATTAGTAACTAGAAGTCTTCAGTCCTGTGTTGTCAGCTATTGGAGCTTTTCCCTAAACTGTGATACCTCTATCCTACCAGGTTTGCCTAAAATATATTACATTAACTTGACACAGGATTGTCCACAATAACGTGTTTGCTCCTACTCTTGATCGTGATTATCCACACATAGCTTATCGGCTGTAACTATGCAGGGCATAGTGGTGGTAGTGGTGGTGGTGATGATGGCAGAGATGTTAATAACAAATTACAATGCAATTAGATATTGGGCACAAGCTAACAAGACTGGTTGGTATAGCTGTCATTAAATACAGCGTTGGTTAAATCGTTGGTTAAATTACTGAAGACTATACACTCACTGGCTGCTTCATTAGCTACTCCTGCTCAACTGCATTTTAACAAAATATATAATCAGCTAATCACATGGCACCAACTCAATGCATTTAGAAATGTAGCCATGGTCAGGAAGACCTGTTGAAGTTCAAACTGAGGGTCTGAATGAGGAAGAAAGGGGATTTTAGTGACTTTGAATGGGGCGTGGTTGTTTTGAGTATTTCAGAAACTCCCACCCAAGTTTATAGAGGATAGTCTGAAGAAGAGAAAATAGCAGTTCTCTGGGTGACAACAATAAACTCAGGTAACTCATTACAGCCGAGGTTTGCAGAAAAGCATACTTTGAAGAAGATCAACTAAAGTAGCAGAAGACCACACCGGATGCCCCTTCTGTTGGCTAAATCAACAACAACAACAACAACAACAAAAAATCAGACTACAGTTTGAACACACTCACCAAAGCTGGATAATTTAAGATTGTTGAGATGTTACCAGGTCTAATGAGTCTTGATTTCTGTTTCAGCATTCGGGTGGTAGGGTCAGAGTTTGGCATAAACAACATGAAAGCATGGGTCCATCCTGCCTTATATCAAAGTTCCAGGCTGCTGGTGGTGTGATGCCGTGATGTGTTTTCTTAGCTCACCTAACACCTGAGTGAGCTGGTGAGTGCATCGTTCATATCATATGTCTTAAATTATAATCAATGACAAGAATCATCTTTAAAAAATAAAGGGACATCAGAATTTTACAGACACAGAAGAAATAGAAAAACTAAAATGGAAAAAAATTGCTGGCACTGAATTATAAAATGTGGAACACATAAAACTGCCTAAAGTTGAACAAGGAACCCTCCTCAAAGGTGGCGTCCCTCCTCTTCAAACATCAGTTGTTTTGTCTTTCCACAAGTTCATTTCATCCACAGCTAGCAGACTCTGCAACACTCAGGGCAGCTGCAAGCAATAAGACAATCATCAAATCACGTCTACCAGCATCAACAATGAAGCTGAAACAAATCCCACGAATCTCATTTAATAAATCTTAGTCTTTCTCATCTGTCAGTTCAGGCTGAAGTTGCTGGTCCAGTCTCATAGTAAAACAGCCGGCACCTGGAAAACATTTAAATGAGCACGCTACAGAGAAGCTCAGCAAGTAAAACATGCAGTAAATGTTATTTATGTGTGTCACTATCCATACTATGAAAATTCAGACTTGCAGTTAGAGATTTGTAAAAACACAATATAAATCAAACTATTTATTCATATTTTTGCAGCTGTTTGCATATTGTATATGTCTTTAACAGAGCCTTGCTTAGAAGCTGTCAGAGAAATGCACCGCTTCCTATGACATTAATACAGAAAAAAGTTTTGCACTGACCTCTCTCTTCATTGGTCAGCGTCTCCCTCTGTCTCCCTCCTCTGCCTCACCTTCTAGCCTCCTGCTCCGTCGTGCTGATCTGGGCGTTTCAGTGTTAGATTGTAGCTCTACCAACTTTAACTGGGAGGCTTTTCAGGGCTGTAAAGCTGCCAGAAATTTAAATTTCACTTCAATACCCAACTTTATGTAAGTTCTCATCTCTGCCTCCAAATTCCCAGGAATAATGTTTAAATTGGCCTTCCACAGCAATTTACAGTGCTGCTTACTGACAAAAATCTCATGTTTCATGCAGTGAGACACACACCTGACAGATCCATTTCATGAGTCTCATTTTAAAACACCCAGAAATATTTTAAAAAGCCAGTCATATGCGATGTTTTCAATCCACTCCCTGGAGCTAACATTAAGTCAATTTGGTAGCCATCTAACACTGATAAAAGAGTGAGATGTAAGGAACCTGCATTGTTGTGTGTTGGTCTTATGCAGAGCTTGTGCACAGCTTTGCAGACTGTTGTCTCAGTGCTGTAGCTGTTTACTTATCACCAGGGACCAGTGTCACAAATATGTAGAACAACTGAAAACTATCCACTGCAGCTGCTGTTTGAGTTTTTCATGTCCTGTGTTTATCTTTTGGTTTTTTTTCCAGACTTCTCCCTTCATGGCTTTCCCTCCATTTTCTGTTCAGGCCCACTTTTCAATCAATGAGCATTCTACTTATGCATGGCATCATCTCCAATGGTCTATGCATTACCTTTGTTGCTGTTTTTTTTGTTGTTTTTTTTGTGAGGACTAAATAGAAGCACATTTGCATACAGAGAATCCTATCTCTCTGCATAGCAGACCATAGCAACCATGAATCCAGCTTCAAGCTGATGGTTGCTGGTTACCTCTGTCAGACATTATGGATGCTGTTGCTTCAAGAACTTCTTATATTTTTAAAGGAAATAGGCAATGCCACAATAAGCAATGCAGGTACGACGCGCTTGGAAGACTGCGACATGACTGAGGAGGGCTCAGTTTGGTGAGAATTCAGTTGTGTTGCCATCATGAATAAAACATCGGCCGATCAAGGCTGCACTCAACATCTGCATGATGAACTGTGTCACTTTATCAAGAATCAATGACATCCTGCGCAGGATGTCTGAAAACTCATATTTAATAGACAGTCAAATATATGCATGCTCCCACAGTCAGGCTTTTTCACTCGAGTGCACAGTCTGTTTGGTTAGTTGCATATTTACATTCCAAAACACTGGCACTCATTAATTAAAGAGGAGACCAAAGTTCCCTGCCAGGGTTATGTTGGGGCTGATCCACCCCACTAAACCATTTCCATTTGCCCTTGGCTTTCTAGGTGAAGCAGAATGAGGAAGAATCTCCATATCGCGTTTGTTCTTGTCAACCTATGGGCTAGTGTCGAACCAGCACTGTCATATATTTGCATTATAATTAGCTGTGCCCAAGCGTAAAACACTATATTTTCCAGTGAATATGAAATGCACCACAGAGATGAGTGTAAAAGAATCTGTGTGTGTCTGTGTGGATGCTTTGTTGTGGTGTTTGATATTTTATTTCAGGGTGGATTTGTTGTCTTGTCTGCTCCTGTTTGTCTTCTTACCTTTGTTCATGATGCTAGTGGTCTCCGAGTGTGTTTTTCTGTGTGACCTGGGGAAAAATGTTCCACACAGTAGAAGTGACATGCTCACTACTTGACTACAAGGGAGTTGCACAAATTGAGCATGACAAGCTGCAGACAGAAGATGGCTGGCATACAAGCAGTAAGCAAGAGTCACCATTGTTAAAAAAAAAAGATGAAGCTTACTTCCAAACATTTTACTTAAGGCACCGAAAAGAAAAGTTTTAATTCCAACACCTCAGCAAATTCATAATTCAAGCAGGAAAATACTTTTCATTTCTAAAGAAGCAGGTGCATTAATTAGTTGGTAGCTCATACTCAAGCAAGATCCAGCAGAAACATTTGGTGCTAGTCTGGGCTACTCTTGTCTTGGTTATGTCACTAGCCAATACCCTCACTGGCCCCTTTGCTAGATATACTTCTTCAGCTGCTCAACCCAAATATCCAATCAGTCAATCAAATGGCAATAGCTCAGTGCATTTATGCATGACCTATCATGACACATCCATGACCTGCTGAAGTTCAAACCAGTCAAACGAGTTTACAGAGAATGGTAAAAACAGTTAGTGAGCAGGAGTTCTCTGGGTGACAATGCCTCGTTGATGTCAAAGGTCAGAGGAGAATTGCCAGACTGCTTCGAGCTGATAGTAAGGGAAAAGCGACTCAATTCATTACTTTTTACAACTAAGGTGTGCAGAAGAGCATCTCTGAATGCAACATGTCAAACACTGAAGCAGACTGGCTACAGCAGCAGAAGACCACACTCAGTGACTCTCCTGTCAGCTAAGAACAGGAAACCGAGGCTACAATTCACACGAACTCAACAAAATTGGACGACGGTCTTTTGAGTTTCAATTTCTGCAGTGACATTCAGATTGTAGGGTCAGAATTTAGCATAAACAACATGAAAGTACGGATCCATCCCGCCTTGTATCAGTGGTTCAGGTTGCCGCTGCTGGTGTAATGATGTGAGGGATACTTTCTTGTCAAACGTTTGGCCCCTGAAAACCAACTGAGCCACCTTGTCTGATATGTGCACATGAAGAATTAAGGCAGTTATGAAGGTAAAGTGGGTACACGGTACTACCCGGTATTAACAAGGTGAAGCTAATAAAGTGTCTGTGAGAGTATGTGGGTCAGACCTGGCCCAGATGTCACAACACATTTAACATCTGGCCCATATTAGGTGGACATGCACCTGAATTGCAGGAACCAGCCTTGCCCTCAGTCACAGCATCAGTCGAGGCAAACAGACATTCTTTCTATCTGTGGTGTCATCATCACCATAATCCAATTATAACATTGCTTTAAAGGCATTTTGGGTGTTTGTCACCTGCATTTACTTAACAAATAAGGAAAAATTTGTCAATATAATGCAACCAAGTGCAATATTTAGGACTCAGACAGTATCTTGAAATTCAATCAGCGCCTCTATGACACAGTGTCATCATAACTGAATGTGAAGAGCCTCACTGACTTATTGCAGTGCTGTAGTATGGGATTGCATTACTTTATATCTACGTGAGTTTATCTAAAATGTGTTATAGATACAGAGTTTGTCGGGAGGGGGAAAAAAAAGTTGCTCAATTGTCCTCTCACTTACAACAAATTAGGTCCCATCATTTCTACTGACAGCAACTTTTGAGTTTCTGCCTCTTTGCCAGTGTTTCTATGGCTACATTGTCTCTGGCACTATTGAGAAGAGCCTGGTGATTAGCATTTTGTGGCTTGTAGTGGTTGAAAATGTCAACTGTCACATACTAACAACTATCACACTAACATCACCCCAATGTAACACTGTTAAAAATCTGCGTGTACACACTGAACTTTTTGATTTGTCACAACCAAACAGAGTATTCACAACGAATAATAACTTTACACCCCGAGCAAAGAAATTCATGAATTAGTAATTGCAGGAGCACAGTTCTTTTTTTTGTGTGTGTGTCTGATATCTGCTGTGATGTTCGACTCATTTAGTATTCCAAACAGTGAGCCGGGGTCTTGTGTATATGTGCACCTCGCAGTGTTATCTAATAACTAGCAGACAAATGGAACGCTGGCTTGCATTTTACAAACATTTGGCAAAGGTTGTAATCAACATGCAACATCCACTATTCACTGCAACTGCTTCTTTTAACTGATGCAGCACAAACTTTTTGTTTTGTTTCGTTGACACTGCCAAATTTCAACAGTGCACGTCTGCACTGTTGGGTAATTTAAGATACTTTGGTCATGCTTTGACTTTGTATGCTTCTGTGGAGTGCCACAGTTGCTGACCTACGAAAACTGCATGAGGTTGTCATGTTACACCACCAGCTTAGTGCGTAGCATTGTCAAGCAGGCAGCTTGGTTAGAAGTGATGACTGACAAATTCTGAAAAAAGGAAACGCTTTCTTACTTTAATTTAGTACTCTGCAAACTCTCCGTTTCTTCTCCCTTTCTCTTTGCGGTCCCGACAGAGCCGTAATGAAGTCCGTTTCTGTGTCAGAGCTATTTAATCCAAATGGAATAATGCAAATTCATTTTGGCAAATTAGTTTTAAGTGTTCGGAGGGAGATAGCTTCCTTAGATGAACAGCTGAAACGACACGCACTTAAGAGTTTCCGTGAACCTTAACTCATCATAAAAGTGCCTTCCCTGTAGGCTGGGAAAAAGTTTCCATATCACAGGGTCTGATCAAGGTTGATTAAAGTATGGCATACATAATATATAATTATTATTACTTTGATTCGTCATAGGGCTGCTTACAACATCAGCAGTACCTCCATTTATTTTTAATATGCACCTGCAAGTAGGAAATTAGTTGTTAAATCAACAAAGTGTACATTCAAAACTGTTGAAGCACCTTTGCTAACACTTGCAGGTATATGCTTGTGGCCTCACAAGACCCACTAATGTTTTTATTGATGAATGAACATGGGCATTACCCTCTCCAAGCGAGGTGCAAATTGAACGAGCTTTCATTACATGACCCAAGACTACTTAGTTCACTGGGCAATACTCTAATTGACTGTGTTACCCCTAAGTGTCGTGATTCAGGTTCCCAAGCCATTTGCAGTAGCTTGTGTCAGAAAATTTTCACAGTTTAATGGTTGAACTTAAAGTAACCTTTGGGAAAAACCCCCCCCAAAAAATAGTCATTGTCTTCAGTCTGAAATAGAACAAGCGGTGAGTTTTTATTTACGCTGTTGTTTTTACAATTATTATTTTAGACTGATAAAGAAGTGCAAGTTATCCAGCAGCATTTACTTTGGCAGCTTGGCTCAAGTTCAGTCTTTTTGTATAGGATGTGTGGCAAAGAGCCCGATTAGTGTTTAGATGAGATGCAAAGAAAGAGAAGAGAAAGATTAAAAAAAAAAGAATATCTTGTGGGCTAAAAAGATAGAGCTGCACACACACACACACGAGATATCTATAGCACATCAGCGTCAAACATTACACTGCCGGGTGTGAACCTGTGGCTCATCCAGGCAAATTTCAATTCCCATTGACACCAGAAAGATAATGAGCTTATGGATGTTTTCTTTTTTTTCCTTCTTCTTTTTTTTTTAAAGATGCATTTTTGCTCAGGTCTGTGGCAGGGATTATAGTTTGGAGTTAATAATGCTTGTCTTTTGCTTTCACAAACAGAGCTTGGCGGAAAAATTCGCTTGACAGTCTCACAGATGCCACATTAATTCTAGACATTTTTCATCAACGTATGCTATCATGAACTCTTTACACATCCAAATACCTGAGAAAACCAGGTTCATTTGGACCGAATTATTTGATTTTACATTTGCCATGTGTAACAGGCATGTTTAAGACAGTGCGAAGGACTTCAAGATCTTGTCAAAATCTTGTCATTCTGCAACACCTACACACGATCAGTCTTGGTTATCATCATTTATACCGTACAGTGAGTGAAAACTGCCTCCTACATTGCGTCTTTTTATTAGAATTAAAGCAGGATATTATTGCAAAAACCAAAAGTCTCTATATTAGGGGATATATCCCACCATGATCTCCTTCTCATAATAAACAGCTTTGCCTTTGGCACTTCCTGGTAAAGGCAACAGCTTTTTGTTTTTGTTTTTGTAAGGCTAGGTGTAGCCTCCAAAGCCAAATGCAAAACCACCCTCCAACCACACACACCCATATTTTGTTTTCAAACTCCATTGCAGTTTATTTCACACCTCAAATCTTTTGTAAACAATTAAACAAATGAAAGTAAACTGCAGTAAATTACAGGTAGCAATAAAATAAACTACTACCTCTTTTAAATAACAGAAAAACAAACCACCTTTATGGTGTAATTATTATATGCTTCATCATATTTTCTAGTCTTTGGTTTGGAAGCATATTTGGCGATGCTTCATCTTCTGCTTTGCGTCTGTGTTGGAGCCCCGTCAAAAACCTGTCCATTATGCTAGCAGTGTCCAAGCAGTCTTTTTTTTTTTTATTCATACCGCCCCCCCGCAATGGCTCTGCGCCCCACCTAGGGGGCGCGCCCCCCACTTTGGGAACCACTGGGTTAAGTGATTACAGTCATGTTTAGTTAAAAGGGCCAGCATCTACCCACTGTCAAGTGCATCCAAGCCACTGTGGATGTTTAATGAATTTCTCAACTTTTTCCTCTCCCCTGACTTGCAAATCCCTTCTCATGCTTCACAAATTAAGCAATGGGTTTTCCTCTCCTGCTTAACAAAATACACGTTGGTGCTAGTGTCACTTATGGGGCTATAGGGAGAGAGTAGGGTCAGGGTGTGCGACTAGAACATTTGCATTTTCCTACACATGTACATACTAAATATGGAAAGATTTTCAATTATACCTGCGCTATGCTATTTTAAGGTATAACTCTTCATAGAAAAATATAATTTTGAAGAACTCATATGAGGTTGCAACAGTATTATCAGTGTCAGGACAGGTTCTCTAAATGCAACTAAAATACTAATAGTCGTGTGACTACATTAGTTATTTCTAAAAACAAAATACGATATAGTATATCATTAAAATAGATGCAGTACTGTTGAGGCTAATTTATCTGTTGTATGGATACATTTTTGGTGCCAGGCAGTGAAACTGAGTGGTTGGCCCTACCATCCTATACCATCACCAGCAGCTCCTATAATTATTTCATTAACAGCTTTGAAATAGCAGACTGTTTGAGGACAGCCTGAATTTTTACGTCTGTGCCTTGACCCGACACTTTTTAAAAAAAAAAAATCAACATTTCTGAATGAATATATTTGCTCATTTAAAAAGCTGGAAGCGTGATAAACACTTATCAAGCACTTGATAAGCACTTCGGAGATTCTACATGTGAACATCATAATTTGAAAAGTAAGTAGTAGTAGTAGTAATAACAGTGAAATAAAGGCATAAGGAAAATGTTATTAAAAGTGCATTATTTTGTATAATGCCAATTATAGTCTTATGGGTTTTGAGCACAATCATTTTACATGACTTATAGCTATGTTTGCTAATCACTGCTGGAAATGGTGCGTTTTTGAATATATACAGTACTCAACAAATTTATTACCCAACCTGTCATAAAGACAGGAAAACACAATCTGTTAGAAATCAGAAAAACTAAAAATGACTGAATTCACAGAACTGAACTTGCATTTTTATATCTAAATTTTAATCAGCACACTGGACTTCTCTGAGAAGTTAGTGGCTGAATTAAAGCTGTTGTTTCTGTCCGGGGATGCAAGTAAATAACTGTAGTTAGCTTATTAATAAACAAAAATAACATGCTTCACTATTTCTTTCTCTTTTTTATGTAAAAAAAAAAACTAAAGTTAAAAATTCAGTGCTATTAAAAATAACGATATTTTATTAATAAGAATATAATTTTGATTAAAGAGCTTTTGCATACTGGTGGATGCATCATTACAGGAACATAACAATTCTTTAGGTAATTACCAACTCTTTTAATTTAGGGCATCTGTGCCATTTACCTTGCACTGGGTGGTGGTCTAATGAATTTGTTAAGCACTGTATGTATTTTTTTCTTTAGGGTAACTAATTGAACAGTAGTGGTGCGTTAGACTTAATGAACTTCAGTTTTAATTGCTAGTTCTTATAAAGAGGGCTTAATCCATATCAAACTGTTGACTTATTTTATTTAAAATCATACTCTTTCCCTGGATGAGTAAGGAAACATTTATTTTACAAACAAGGTTATTATTATTTATTTACTGCAGATGAGAGATGGTGACAAAAAGGGTGCTCCTTATTGGTAATTTACAGTAATTGTGGAACCTTTTTGTAATGTGCAAATGCTGTAAAAATGCTGTTGAGTGGGGTTCTAATAAGGCACTAAACACCATTTATTCATTTTTAAATGGATGGTGCCTCCGCGTGAACAACTGAAATGGAAATGAAAAACAAGGACATGACCTCAGTGTCTTTAATGATGGTATCGGTCAATCTTTTGACGTAAATCATTTTTATAATTTTGTTTCTTCTTTCAATTTTGCTTAAACAAAATAAACAAAACTGTTCTTGGAAGCGTAAGAAAAATGAAAATACATCCACAATGGGTATGTGAGAGCCACAAACAGGGTTACTCACTAGGAAACATAGCTGAGAGACCCTGAAAGAAAATGTGAAAAGCAACACACACATAAAAAGTTCACCCTTAGGAATAAGTTTAGTCCCCCTTTAAAGTTACAGGGAGCGTCCAGTTTTTATTTTTAGAGAATATCGCCCTGTAGCATTGAGACTGCCTCCATGTAAAAATGATTCAACTTCACCAGAGGGCATTATGTGGCCCCTGGCTCCATCTCTGGCGTCTCACTCACCACTCTGCTGATTAGCCGAGTATGAAGATTACTGGCATGTCATGGCCAGCAGGGCTGTACACACTGAATTGTGCCAGGGGATCCATTCGCTCTGGCACAATGACCGGGCCAGTGCTTGCCATGGGCTCACTTTCTGATGATGCAAGAAACTTGGAGAGAGGGGTACTGTTGTGAGTGAAAAAGGTTTCTCTCCAATAGAGGATATAAAATTGAGGGGGAAATGGGAGATTTTCAGGAATAACACTTAAAATGCAAGAATCCTTTATGCTTTCGGGGTCTGATGTCTTTGAAAATGGCTGTACATTTATCATGTAGTATATCCACCAAGCAGCCCCAACATTCAAACCAGACTCGTGATGATGGATTATCTCATTATAATAAATACTCAGTTCTTGAACTTGATGTTTTTGTAGCAAGAAAACGAGTAAGAGTTTATGAAATGAGGCACTGTGGGCCAAATTGATGGCCTGACAAGTGGTTATACACTTTTTCAAAACAGCAGGTCATGTGGAGGTCATGTTCCCTGTAAGCAGTGGTTTGTACATAAAGTTGTCCTAAGGAAACAAATGGACTTAATCACTGATGTGCATGGAGAGCGAAAGCTGGCCTGTGTGCGCTGATGCCAAAGAGCTGGAAAACGTCAATTGCTGAAAAGCTTAATGCTGGCAATAAAAAGTTGTCATAAAAAGAAAACAACAAGAACAAAAAAATAATAATAAAACAGTGCATTGCTGTTTAATACATATCCACAATCCAGTCAAAGCACTGTCCACCAGCAGAGCCCATGACAGTGCACACGTGAGTGACTGAACAGTCTTTCTTTTACAGCATGTGGGTGTCTGTGTCACTGTGAAACATTTTAATGCTGCTGAGTGGGCTTCTAATAAGCTGCTATCCACCATATATTCATCTTTTAAAATGAATGGTGCATTAGCGTTAACAATTAAAATGGAAATGACAAACAAGGAGTTGACCTCAGTGTCTCCACTTACTTGGGGAAGAAATCGCAGCAACATGCACAGCGGAAACAAGGCAAATCCATCGGTGGCAATGTGATGGCCTCGCAATGTTCTCCTGTGAAACCTGGATTCCTTGAAATTATGTAGATATAACTTGGGCATGTACGAGCTACCGAAGATCATGGACAACCCTTCAAGGCAACTGTAATCACAGGTGGTAGTATCCACTTTGAGATGGATGTATGCACCCTGTCACTGCCGAATCTGTTCAGGAAAGTTTGGAGAACAGGATAAAGAGTTCAAGGTGTTGACTTGGCCTCCAAATTTCCCCATCTCTCAAGCACATCGAGCTTGTGTTAGATGTGTGTGCGTAGGAAGTCAAGTCAAATCCATGAGGCCCCACCTTGCAAAGCTGGCAGTACTTAAAAGATCTGCTGCTTATGTCAAGGTGTGTTGCGCATGCCAACAAACAATCTGAAAACTACATGTTTGGAAAAGTATAATGAGACTTGCCTCAAGGACAACCACATGTGGATTTTGAATATCTCCAGTCCAGGCGTTCACCGAAAGACAGTAATTTCCTCAGCATTCCCCACAGCGTTTCCACTTTCATGTAATCTGAATGAATTTATTGACTTCACCTGTGGATGGTGTTGAATATTCAGGGCATGTCAAAAAAAAAAAAGAAGTGGCATGTACATGCACATTAATAAAAATCAGAATGTTCTCCTCAAAAACAATTCCAGAAAATGTAAATGATACAAGTGACCTTGCCTTGTGGGGAAATGAGAGGAAAATGTTGCACACATCATTGTCAACAGAAGCAATAGAAGCAGAAACTATTCCCCCAAGGCAACTGGAACGTCTCTTTTCCTCCTCCTCTACCCAGTAGGAGTGGCAGGAAAAGAAGAGCTTTTTAAAATGAAAGATTGTGAACTTTTGGATATTGACATCAACTCAGTTTCTCCCAGTCAAGCAGGTATTATCTGCATAGTGAAGCATTTTGCTTTTTAAAAAGTCTGTGTAGTCGATACGAGTGTGTCCACTTTCTGTGAATAATGGATGAGGTGTGAAAGGATAGGTGAGGTGGGAGGGGGTGAATTCATGCATTGTGTAAGACAGGGAAATCACAAGGATAGCTGCTGCTTTAAAGTATGCATGCATAGTCACACAAATCATTGTACATTCACTCACATAAATCACCACATGTAAAAAAAAAAAAAAAATTCCCGGTAATTCTGAGCTAGTACTCAAACAGGATTCAGATATTTGTAAGCAGTGCATTGCTAGGATGGAGTACTACTTTCACTAGTGTCAGTGTTCACAGGAAAAATGAATTGTAAGATAAAAGGGGCTATTTTATACTTGCAATGGAGAATGTGTTTAGCGTTACAAAACTGAAAATTGCAGCATAAACTATACACAGCGGTGCTTGAAAATTAGTAAACCCTTAAAAAAGTTCAACAGTTAAACAAGAGCCCTCAGAGAGCGCCACTCCCCTCTAAGGGCAAGAGCTATACTAAAACTTTGATGTTTTATGGTGTTTTTATTACTATATGCTGACGTCGGCTTGATTTTTTAACAACACGCTGATGTCTGACCTTTGACCTATGGCCTTGAAGCATTGCATACTAAAACGATGTATTTTATTATCTTTACCCATATAATTGGAGCAGAGCTGGCTGAAATCTTTGGCTTCCGTAAGCTGTAAAAACTTCAGATTTTAAGATGTGTTCAAGCAGTGTGTGATTTTGCTAAACTTTATAGAGTCATTGTGACAATGTAGGGCGTCATGTGAAAAAAAAGTATGCTGTAGAGCTCTCTTGATGACCTTTCATATGATGTGTTACTCGATATGGTTTCTTGAAATTTTTTTTCAAGTTCAACTTTGACTTTGGGCGCTAACTACAACGGTCAAGCTCAAATGCTTAGCCAACCTCAGGTACTCGTGTCCCCCAAGGCCTAGTGCATAGTTGTGAAGTTTGAAGATAATATTTGTATTGATTTTCATATTTTGGCGTGACCTTGACCCGATTTTCACCTAAATTAAATCAGCTCAAGCTGACACAAAATTTGAAAATGTTATATTGCAAACTAGGATGCTAGACTGCAAACAAACAGACAAACAAACAGACTCCCTGTATGGAGTACTACTGCCATTCCCTCACATTAAAAGGACCCAGCTGAGGTGGTTTGGGCATCTGACCAGGATGCCTCCTGGTCGGACCTGGCACCTTCCAGGTCAGTTGTCCCAGGCACATGCTGTAGGGAGGAGATTCCAAGGCAGACATTCCTTGGCAAGGAATGCAGGAAAGATTACATCTCTGAGCTTGGAAATTCCTTGGTAGGTTGGAAGAAGTGGCCCGGAGGACGAGGTCCGGGCATCTGCGTATATTGTGATTAGTATAGTGAATTTGCATGATGTATATAACCTGCATTGTGAATGATGCAAACAGTTGTTTTTTTAAGATTAAAAATCAATGTACATATGTTTAATATAGCTTGATGTTGAAAACACCTCTGGTAGTTTCAGGGAAATAACCAGAAATAAGGACTTCAAAATGCAAAACTAATTGTTTCTATCTCATTCCATCATAATAGCCTGTTAAAGAAAACTTTAAGAAGTTTATAATCATCAGGGATCAGGGCTGCAAAGTGAAAAACTATAAAACATAGTGCACATATAGCCCCACAGTATTAGTACAGTGCTACCAAAAATAGGTTACAAATAATTTCACATAGCATAATATCATAAAAAGTTATGCCAAAAGCATCCCGGAGAATGCCATTTCTTCTGTAATTTAGTTCATTCCTGCAAGATATTTTTGCATTGAAGTATTGCTTTTGAGGAGAAGTGAGCCCAGTTCTAGTTTGCTGCAGTGTGTATAAAAAGGAAAGGAATGTTTTCTGACTGTAGTAACAGTATCAGTGAATGAGTCAATACTGGAAATTATTTTATGACATCCAGAGCAAGAGAAAAGTGTTGCTTCTCAAAAATTTCAGAGTACCAAAATGATTGGGCTGTTGGGAGAAAAGAATTTAGTGTCTAAGGTGGGGGTGTCAAAGTCGTTTTTCATCGCGGGCCACATACAGCCCACTTTGATCGTAAGTGGGCTGGACCAGTGAAACTCCCCATTCTGTCAGCGTAGAGAAGCTACATATTTAAGAAAAAAAGCTGCTGTGACAAAGAGCACGACTCTTTGGACTTAAATTCTAAAACAACAGCAACAAACTTTTCTGTCATTTAACTGTTTATAGCTTAATTACTTTGTGTAGTGTGAATGGCCATAAGTTAGGTTTTTATCAATAGGAAACGCTGTAAAACTTATGAAAATACAGTTAAAAGTGCAAAATGTCTCTTTGTGCTTGCTTGTGGTGAGCAGCAGATCCAACAGGTTCAGAGTTATAAATGGCTTCAAGCGCACATTCAGGCCTGAGACTCATTCAGACACTCAGACACTGAGCCATGGCTCTGTGCTACATGCAGACATTTCTGCATCTCTGCCTTTCAAAGACACTTTGTGTATAGTTTATTTTATTTAACATTCAATACTGAACTGTAACGTTAGTCTTTTTCAAAGAAGCAATTTTTTATTCAGCGTTTTCATAAAAGACTCATTTGAATGCATTTGCTTCTACTAAGGAGAACACACATGAGGTTTAAGGTCTGGACAAGTTTGAAACCTTCTGTCCTCCACAATGGAAAATAACTGAAAATAAAAACGGGTTTAACTTTATCCGTCTTGTAATTGTATAAATTCTGCACTCAGCTTTGCAGACTCCAATATCACTGAAATGCAGCCAGTTGCTACTCGTTTTACGTTTTCGCTTGTTTCTTTACTTTTTTTTTGGACACGCTTGCATTTAAATCCGGCTCCCCGTCTCTCTGTGTACCTGGCCTTTACTACTACACTTCACAACATCTGGCCCCCTTCCTTCTTTAACATAATGGTATAATCCCAGTCTGTCAAAATAAAGTCCCACCCCTGCTTGCATAGATTCTTAGAAGGGCTGAAGATTTGGCTCCCAGATACCGACGGGCCATTAATAATTAACATACATAACATAACATATGAAATTATCTCAAGGATGTGGCCCATGGGCCGTACATTTGACACCCCTGGTCTAAGGAATATGAGATTGAGGCAAGGAGACATTAAGTGCTTTGAACACAATAGTGTTACTGAGTCCAAAGACCCAGCCGCCAAAGTTAATTCAGCGTGCATCTCCTTCGTTATATGAGCTACAACTGGTCAAACCAGGGATAGTCAATAATTCCAGCCACAAAGTAAAACTCAGATAATTGTTTTGATCTGTGATACTTCAGGAAGTGGCAGTGTGTCTGCAGACATGTAAGGAACTTGACATGAGTGAAAATGCACAGGTGTCAGTTTCACACTTATCCTTCAGTTGTCACTCTGTAAAATCTGCACCTGCGTTCTCCCGCTTCACCCTCAGATATGTCTGTGCATGAAAATCTCAGGAAATTCGCAATGCTCTCACTCCATGTACAGATATGTTCACCAGAAGGGGAATGAATAGAGTAATGATTTAGAGAAGTCAGAAATAAAAAGGACAGGAACAAACCCTGACCAGGAAGAGGTGAGCACAAAGGAGCACAAAAGAAAGAAAGAAAGAAATCAACACTGACCATAAAACATGGTAAATTCTTGTTACTTATCCAAAATCGAACAGTCAACGTGTGCTTTTACATCATTTGATACCCATATCACACAATCAGCTCACCACGGGAATTGATCTGAATTGAGTGGAATGAACTTGATTAGAGTGGATGCTTCTGCAGAGCCCTGATACTGGAAATAGTGGCGTATCCTAGCACAATCAAGAACCAGAACCAGAACGCCACATGCTTCCTTATGGTTCCTCACTGATGGTCTCACTTAAGTCCCTCTTCAGCTAATGGACAGCATGTACAATGCTGTGAAAAAGTATTTGCTCCCTTCCTGAGCAGCTGGTGAGTCGTTTGTACTCGATGCAGTTTGTTCCACATAAGAAATTTGTCTGTTTTCCCCTTTATTTGTATCTTTGCTGTAAGAGACTTTGATGTGTTATGTGGTTTTCTTTTGACAGAAAAAGAAATTTTTAATAGACTTTATTGTGGGGGTAAATAATGCTGCACAAAGTACAGTAAAACAACAATTCAGCCGTAACCTTTCGTGCAATATTTATCTATACAGGACATGAAACATCCCAAACTTTTCATCCCCAAATTTTCCCCATTATTTATGAAGTACTACAGAAAATGATTTTTGTCCATCTAGTATTTTTTTCCTCTCTAGAGTGTAATAGCATCATCACACACACATCAACACTGACTATCAATCCGTAGTCCTGTTTTACATAACGTGGCTCCACAAAAACATGCACTGTGAGAAATCATTTTCAGGTACTCTCTCAACAGGGCAGACTTCCTGAAAATTACGGGTTTCAAGCTCTGCGTCATACAAATGACTAGTATTATGGTGATGACAGGGAATAAACAGGCGTGTGGGTGTAAAAATGGGTTGAGGGAGGGGAGGTGAGTGGAAAGGAAGAAGGGCAAGATCACTTCAGAGACCTGTCCTCCTTTCCTGCCCACTACCAAGAGCTTGGATTGAGAAGAGACTGACGAAGAAGCAGGCAGTCATTTAGTGGGACCAGTAAATATCCCAGTACAGTCCACCCCCACTGCATGGATAACTAGGAGGAACAGAGGAAAGCTTGGACCAAATTTCCACCCTGGCAGTACGTTGCTTTAATTAAAGCCATTTGGCCAGGGGAAAAGTTCAGGTTTAATTCAATTCAGGTCACAACAAGAGTCACCTCAGAGTGTTTTATACCGTAAAAGGACCTTACAGCATTCAGCAGGAAATCACAAAAATCAGATGACCTGGTATCAGCAAACACTTGGCAAAAGTGGGAAGGAAAAACTCTCTTTTAATAGGAAGAAACCTTCAGTTTAACCGTGCTTAGCAAGCCATGACTGGCTGGGGGTGAGGAGAAAGAGAAAAGCAAAAAAAAAAAGAGAACTTAGGGCAGCAGGATAAAACACACACCATAGAAAAGAGAAGACATAAATTTAGCGTCATGCTACAGAAAAAAATCTGAGAAAAAAAAGGAGTGCTCAGTGCATCACGCGAGTAGTCAGAACCTATAGTGGCATTACTTAGGGATGGTTTGAGGTCATCTGATCCAGCCTTAATTATAAGAGTTATAAGTTATAAGTCTACTCTTAAAAGTGGAGGTGTTTTCTGTCTCTGTTTTGAGCTGATTCCACAGGAGAGGGGCCTGATAGCTGAATGCTGTGCCTCCCGTTCAACTTTTAGAAACTCTAGGAACCACAAATATCCCTGCGGTCTGAGAGCGATTTCACTTCCTCATTCCTGTCAGCACTCTTGTTTGCGGCATTTTGGATTAACTGGAGGATTTTTTTTAGGGAACTATTAGAACAACCTGATAATAATGAAGAAATAAATTCACTGACAAATGTTTCATCATCACCCTGAGACAGGATGTTTCCAAGTTGAAAAACATCCTGTCTCGTGTCTGTTTAACAAAGTGATACCCAAAGAGGGCAGGATGACAGCAGATGCCCTCTTATGTAACCTACACCTCTGTATCCGCCTCCTCATTCTCATCACCCTTCCAATCTTTTGCCCATGCCACAGCTGGCGCACAAAGCTGACAATGAGCTTTTCATTGCTGCCATTCACCTACACACAAACCACGGTAATTGTTTCTCGCTTTGATTCTCCCTTTGATTGTGCATCCCCCCCGGCTACCCGCCAAGCAAACTCAACAAAGAAACCGTGGGTCCTGTTATCACTGCAGATGAATGGGTGTGCACCCAGTTAATATTTCAGTGAGGTGGAACAGGAGCGAGAAAAGGGGGAGGATTTCTTTTTGCCAGTTGAAATCAAGCAAAGAACCCAACCTCCTGTCAGTGGTCCAGCGATTCCATGTTGAAGTGTACAGCTGTCTCACCATCTGTGAGGGGCCTTGTAAAATCCAGGACTGCATGAATGAGGTTAAAGGTAGATGATCATGCACTCGAAGGAATAATAAAAAAAAACAAAAAAAACCCCAAACCTTCTACTGGCCTTGTCTTTACTGGATTACATAGTTAAGGATGTCAGCATATGATATGTTAACATGCAGTGCCATGCTTAGGGTATAAAAGTGTGAGAAAACAGCTGTGAAATGTGCAGATAGCTGTGTCCAGGCACTGCAATGAAAGCGCTGCACGGATAGAGAGGAGTAATGCAGCAGTGAGATGAGCTGACAGACTGTTACACTATAGTGAAGTATACAGTGTGTCCTTGAAACGTGTCACTGCGAAACACAATAATTGTCTGCTCTGAAACACTGAAAACACATCTCCAGCGGGAATTGGCAACAGTGATTTATTTGCATGTCTCAGGGAGCCCTTTACTGTTCATGGCTCCCATGTAACATGTCTTTGACTCATCTGTGATGTATTGAGACTCACATAAGAACAGGAAATTCGTATAGCACCTATCTCAGGCAATCTCTCATGTCATGCCGCCACTGTATAACATGATTAACTGCCCTTTTTAATGCACATAGCAAATGAGACAATAAAATTATGTGAGCGAATGAAGGATCTGTTTGGAATCCACTGTGGAAAGCCAAAATTTTGTGATACTGTAGCATGACTACACCGGATGACATGAGAGAAATCTCAAGTAAGGAATATGAGCACAAGGGTAATATATATTTTCCACCCACTGCAGCTGCTGAAAGATATAAAACACTGATCTTTTAAACTAAAATTGACAGAATCTTTGGACATGGAACAAAGATCATATTCTGTGCTGTCATTTGCCCTAAAAAGAGCTATATCTCATGTTTTCCACAAAGTGAGCTAAATCACAAACATTATAAGGGATAGAAATAGAAACAGAGGGCACACAGCTGCCATCCTTGGCCTATCAGAATTCTTCTGTCATCAAAGAGCCTATCATCTGCTTTATAACAACCAAACCGAGAAACGTGAGCCATTCATACTTTTGCAAAGACCCATGCACGCAGTTAAAGGTTCACCATGGGTTTAGTTGTGTGGTGGCAGGTATATAGGTAGGTCTATGAACATATACTTGGACAACAGCACATTTTTTTTGTCATATTGCCTCTGTACACCACCACTAGTTGATTTTAAATCAAACAATCAAGTTGTGATTGAAGTGCAGACTTTCAACTTTAATTAAAAAGGATTTAACCAAAGTATTGCATTAGCCTTTAATTACAGCCATTTTCATACCCAGAGCCTCAAAATTAATTGGACAAAGTGACATAATTTTAAATATGAGGATTGTTTTAATACTTGGATGAAAATCCTTTGCAGCCAGTGACTGTCTGAAGTCCAGAACCCATGGACATCACCACATTTTGTCCCCATGGGATGCTCAGCTAGGCCCTTACTGCAGCTGCCTTGACTTGCTGTTTGCTTGTGGGTCAAATGACTGAACTGGCCATTGAAGAATATCCCATTTTTGTGCCTTAAGAAACTCTTGGGTTGCTTTTGCAGTGTGGTTTGGGTCATTTTTCATTTGTACTGTGAAATGCTGCAGTTTTGCAGCAATTGGCCGAACTGGAGCAGAGTGTATTCATCCAGCAGTCACATCATCAATAAACACTAGTGAGCCGGTTCCATTAGTAGTCATACGTACCCATACCATAATATTGCCTCGACCCTGTTTAACATATGACATGAAAGACTTTGGGTCATGAGCTGTTTCTTTCCATCTTCCCATCATCAAGTTATTTTTGATCCACCACATTAAAAGCCAAAGATTTTCTTCCAGAACTGTGCAGGCAAAGTTTAATCTCGCTCTCATGTTCCTGAGTGTAATCTCATACTGGACCCTCATACTTCTCTTCTTTGGACTTCAGATTAAGAGTTCCAGTGAACACCTACCAAATACAAGTTCAGCACTTGGACTCAACTACGGATCTTAATTTGTCAGTCAACTGCCAATTGGTTTTTGATTTTTGTAGTTAACTTTAGTTAATACTTTTGTCAAACCCCTTGAATTAAAACTGTAAATGTACACCTAAGTTACATTTTGATTATATTTAAAATCCACTGTAATTATGTACAGAGACCAAAATATATAAAATTTAAAAAAAAAATCAAAAAATGTATGGATATAACTGTATGAAAGTAAGATGTTTAATTTACAGCATTTACAGCTGACAGTCAGTAAATGTTTAATCAGTTTGTTAGCACTATTTAAGTATGTTCTTTCAACAAAATCATCCAAACAGTAGTTACAAACATTGTTGTATAATCCACTAATTTAAATGCTGCTTCTCAAAGTTAATATGCATTTTTGAAATAAAATGATAACCTGGGGATACAATAGCATGCATTTTTAAACTGATTCACCAGTTTTATCTCCACTTTTGACTTACAATCACCTCTGTCTCCAGGCCTGGATGTTTGACTGTGACCAGCTAATACTCTCTGTATTCATGCTACCAAAAGGAAGAAACTTATTGATTTTGGTGACCTTAAGACCTTCTCTCAAGTGGTATCAGACCAAAAACTTTTTACTGTCGTCTTCTGACCCCTTACTCATTCTACTATACCATTTGCTGAGAGAAAAAAAAAAAAGAACACTGTTGATTTTGGAGACTTTTTGACCTTTCTAGCCCCACCACTGGGGTAAACTTTCAAATTTCAAAGTACCCTTAGTGCCTGTGGTAGTATTTGGCTGAGAGAGAATTCATGCAGCCAGCTTTACTGCACAAAAATAAGAATTTCATAACAATTACCCATTAAGGTTTTACTGTAATTCTAAAAAGGAAATTTTTAATTGGTTCAACTGATTAAACTCCTTTAATTAAAGCTGAAAATCTGCACTTCAATCACATCTTGACAAGAATAGAAAAATGTTATTCACCTAAAACAAACTGTGCGGTATTTTAATCTGAGTTTTTACTTTGAAAAAAATATATCTAATAATACTTTTCTTAGATCACCAGTTATCTCAAAAAATTACCACGCGAATTCACAATACTGGTAAAATAAGTGATGGAAAAAGCTGAGCTACTGCACATGCATTGTAGGCCAATAACCTGGACAGATGACATCATGCCCTTATTAATAAATCAATATGTTTTATATCATAAAAAGCTAGTGAGAGCTATTCATATTTAGTCCCTTGTGTTCTGTGCTATTTAACCAATCCGGTGTCCTTACGTCACGTTTTAGTGTCTGTCTTTTTCTTTTTAGAGCTTTGCATTCTTAGTCCCCATCAGGCGTTTTCTCTTTTAGCCTCATTGTGAGTGTATGTTCAGTTTTGTTTCTCATAATTCATTTGAGGTTCTGTACTCTTGTATTTTAAGCTTTTCAGTTCCTTTTGTATTTGAGTTCTAGTTACTGTGTATGGAGTCTGGTCTTATTCTTGGTTTCCTCTATATTTCCTTCATTAGTACAGCTGTTCATTTAATGAGTCTGAGTTAACTGCTGTTTGACTTTGGTATTTTCGCTCTTGTGTTGCTGTGGTTTTATTGCCTCTTTTAGTCAGTTTTATTTAGTCACTTATTTTGAAGCAACATCTAAACTAACTTTAATGTCACTGTTCACCAGGACATTACATGACCATTTAAATCTTTAAAAAAAAAAAAAAGGCTTGTTGAAATCTTACAGAATTCATTTAAGGCTCCTGAGTGCCACGACTTTCTCAACATGTCTCTAGCTATAGTGAACCGTGTTCCATAGATGTGCAATATTAAACCTGCATTAAAAAGCCTTTTTTGGCCACTAACGGGCGGCAGAGGCAAGCTCTAGCAGACACTGGCACATGGTTACCTTTGTAGTTACATGGCGATCATGCTAACAAACAGACTAAGCAGACATTTGTTCGTGCTCAACAGATGAATTTGATATTTTTTTCATCACCTCCTGAGGAAAATATGTGGCTTTTTAGTGGTTATACTTCACTATGGTCACCACTTTGTCTGTCACTTAGTACTAGTAAGACAAGGTGCAGTCTGCTTTTCAAGGCTTTTCTGTTGAAAATGCCACTAATGAAAGCAGTGAGACTGAAACAGGTTCTCTAAAGTTGTAGGCTGAGAAAACAAAGCCATAAGTTAAAAGAAGCCAGAAAGAGGCTTAAAGCCTCACAGAGTGGAGTGAGACTGTAGAATTATTCTTGTCACTATGAGCAACACGCGTTATATAAGCTGCACAATCCATTTTTACTGTAGAAGTATCGATAAGAGCTGTTTAAATAACACCTCACTACATGTAGGAACTATTCACAGCGGGCTACAAAGTAACATTTCTTTATCAAATAATTATTAGGGGTGTAGCTGACCTCAAATTGAGACTGAAACTGTTACAAATATCAGTGTTGTAGGAATCCCCTGTCCCACCTTAAAGGATGAATGGGTTACCACTTGGGGAAACTGGGGTTTTTTTGTTTTTTTTCTGCCTACTGTGCAGATAATTGAAACAGTAAAATACTACATTGGCTCGCAGAAGTCAGTACTTACCTGAAATCTTATCTTAAACAAAACCAGAAGCACACTTTAGCACACTAGAGGAGATGTGTCTATGGTAGTGTCTTAACGTTCTTGTCATTAAATTCTCCAAAGCAGTCAATCGTGATGTTGGCCTTTTGTTTTTAATGTTGACTTAGTGGCAAGAAATTGTGCTGTGTTTTGTGTGAAAACTGCATGTTTACACTTTTGCAGGTGACATTTTTGTCTTTAAAATGTAATAGACTGTTAAAGGCTAACAAAGTCATAAGTACCCAAGTGCTATTTTCTGTGTTGCTACTTAAGTTTGGCATCACTTATTCCAGAGTAATCAGTCAAAAAACAGCCTTACATCCCCATCAGTGTAGCTCTTTTGTATTTACTACTTCTTTGCTTCGGTAACCTCTGACACATTAAGCGGAGTCAGTTGTTTTTGTTGTAGATCTTAGTTAAAGCTACTGGGAAATGATCCAGAGCTTCCACTTTGGCTAAGCAGAAAACAAACAAACAAATAAATAAATAGATAAATTCAATTATAGATGTAAACAGAATTCGTTTGTGTCTTCTTTATAAAATACAGAGAAATTGCACTAAAGCTAATAGAGTAAAAAAGAGCAGCGTTTATACACATTTGAGGTCGTAGGATGTTTTATAGTGTGTGACTTCTTCCTTTATTACTCCCTTGCTGAAACCTTCCTGTCAAAGATTTGCTACATTAAATAAAACTGAACCTTCTTTAATTTAGCTAAAAATCACCAAATAATTTTATGAGCATGTTGTTGGACTATGGCAGAACCCACACGGGTGTGGGTGAGGGTGGCAAACACAGAACGACCCGAGGCCTGTGACTTTATATTTCGTACATTAACAACATTGAAGTCCGGACTGAAATCTGCCATTCACTCTAATCTTTGATTTAAAGTATAAAATCATCCATTTTGCCGAAAATAGGCATCTATGAACCTTTGTATCACACAAAAGTGTGATTTGGGTATCATGACGGCCACTGAAGTTTTGAGTGTATGCCTGCCCCTCTGGTTTTGGTGGACTGAAATCAGCGCTCCTTGTAAAGCGAATAACAAGAGCTTATCCTGGAGGGGTAATTGCTTGCAGGGGAGGACATTCTTTGATGGAACCACAGTCTGCTTATCTCTTACCCAAGGTTCTTTCAGAAAAGACAAACAAATAAAGAGCGAGAGAGGAAAGAGAGAAGGGGAAAAAAACTTCAAACGTGGTTGTAATGAAGCAATAACAAGCTGCTACAAGATGTTTTGTATGCACGTCACCATGGCAACGGCAATTGGGAATCTAATGCGAAAGACACCACATTAAATTGCATTAACGAGAGGGAACCGCAGCAGACTCTCGTAAGATGTTGAGCACATTGTGATTGGAGATGAGGACAAAGACACTTTGTGGGCTTTTCCACAGGCTAAGCAATACGACATGTTGATGATGATGACATGCAACTTAGTGTACAGTAGAAGATGAAGTGAAAATGTTGCGATGGTGGGGATGGGGATAAATACACTAATGTATGAATGAATGTATAAAGTAATCTACCAATTTTACATAGTAAAGTGGTGAGATTTCACTATGAAAATTACGTTAAATTAATATCTTAGCAAGTATTGTTTGGACAAATTATTATTGACATTTTGTTGTATCCGTCCTAGATTACTCGTTTTCTGTGTAATAAATTTGTATTTGCAGGCCCTGCAAATTTAGCATCTGATGTAGAAACATCCAGTCAGTGACTTATCGGCCTCTAGACAATCTGAGTCAAGAAGAGATTTAAACGTCTAATTCAGTGGTGCCATTTATCTAAACTTTGAATAATCACATAAAAAGATATGGATGGAAAAAATATGGATATGCAGATACAGGAGAAAAAAGCATTTATTACTACCACATTTAGCTTTTACAGCATCGGGCTAAACATGCAAAATAACTGTCAGCATAGTAAGACTGCAGTTTGTAGACTACACACACGCGCGGGTTTAAAAAGATGCTGTTGCTGAAAAACATTTCCTGTGGTTAAAGGTGATAAAGCCTATCTATAAATATACATGCATACTACAAAAGAATGCACGTTCTTATGAAAGGATGACTGCAGTACACAGAAAAAGGAAGAGAAGAAAGAAAAATGAGACAGACAATAGTGCTCTTTAGCCTCAGCTCTGCATGTCACAAGTAGAGGCTAATTTATATTCCACGATCATATTGTCCCTCATTGAAATAAACACAGACACTGTTCTGAACACTTTACCATTCACCCCAATGTTTCCTCATAGAGCAAAATTACATATTGCATATTCTTTTGACCTTGGGTTTCCAGACTAAAACAGGAATAACATAAAAGATGCTTAATGTCAAATTTCACACAACAGTAAGCTGCTCTCCAAGCAGCGCTATGAATCATGTATAACTACACTTCCCCCAAAACTTTTTTCTCATCCCGCTGAAGGGTGTTTTTTTTCCTGCTCAAAAGGCAGCTATGCTCCAAGCTCTTTAGTTTTAAATATGCTGTCATATCTGTCTTTCAACAAGATATTTGACTATGTGCGGTTTATGAAAGAGTTTAGATATGTGTGCTGGGAGAAGCAGTACAGACATCCATAAAAAGTTAAAGTAGAGCAACGTAAAAATCTCTTAACTGTATGTAAAAATTCTTTATTTATGATCGAATTATTATCATCATCAACCTGAAAAAGTAGAACTGTTAAACATTCAAGATGCATGTTGCTACGTTAACCGTTTTTTTCCCTCTTGTACCCTAGAGTTTGGGTACTCTCCAAAAGGTCCCATGCTACGCTGACATGGTCTTGAAATGACTAATGGAAGAATGAATAGGAAACAACATTCATCTTCTTAAATGTATATTTTGTTATTTTTGCCTTTAAAATGAATCATCATACATCTTCCTTTTGGACCTTGAACAGTTATTTCAGTACAGCAGAAAAAAAATCTGTACATTGAATTGAAACAAAAAAAATAAAGGACTGAATATGTTATCTTCAAGTCAACCTTGTATTTTTAAATGAAAATGTTTATACAGTCAGTTAGAAGATTTACTTTGACATGCAGAGAATTTAAGTGTTAAAATAATGTGAAATTGAAATTCATAAGTGGAGCACAATCATCTCAAATTTGATACTTGAAGTAATGCTAACTTTTCCCAAACCACAGCCAATGCATAACTACCATGAAAAGTTTCACATTAGATCGGTGATAAAGTGAAAAAACTGAGTAATGTTTGTAAAGCCACACAGGCATTTTCAGGAGTCTGGTTGGTAACCCTCTGGCTACTTAGATCATTTGTAGTTTGCATGGAAGATACTGGTTTGGTAAACAGTTAATGGGCCGGTTCTTATAAGGACTTTTCTACTCTATCGGACCACTCAAAGCGCTTTTTACAACTTTCCTCATTCACCTATTCAAGGACTTTTTTCTATGGTTTTTCTACGTAGGTGATTTCTATCTAACATTCACACACATTCATATTCTGATGGATGCATCAGAGAGCCACTTGGGATTAGTATCTTGTCCAGGGATATTTGGCATGCAGACTGAAACACCAACCTTCCAACTGGTAGATGCTCTGCTCTTCCTCCTGAGCTACAGCCACCCCTGTAGTTTGTCTCCAAACACTTGCCACCTACTGGCTGAGCTACAGTGAAAGTTAAAACTTGTTTCTTATCGCTTTAACTAGCATATTTAAGACATAACTTTTTTGGTGTTTTCCATACCTTGTTGCAAGCAATCTTACCTAGCGACTACAAACAACCTCCACCAAAGACTTGCTAACCTGTCAGGGTTAGCTGTCATTTTCTTAGTGACTGATGGTTAACATGGGGTTGTGGACTGGTCCCTGTGTCACTGGGGCCTTGTTCGCGATAGCTCGCAGAAATCTGAAAATATCAAATGGCACCTCAGCCACACCAAGGTCACACCAAGGTCACAAGCTAAAACAATTCGGAACCACTGGTTTAATCTTCAAGTTTACCTTTTTTTATAAGCTTGCCATCGTTTTTTTTTAAGTTAAACTGTTACAAGTGTTATAAGTATTGAGCATTGTGCTCAAATGTGGGGATGTTCAGAATTCAAGTAACATAATATCAATTTTCAAACAAAGCCAAATCATTCCAAATCTACACTTAAAGCAACACTATGCAACTTTAGCCATACAGCAGCTACACGCAGCAGTTAAATAAAATGTTAATTATAGCAATATACGTAGTTTATATCAGTAATGCTCATTGTACAACGTTTTTCTAAACTTTGCTAACATTTGCCACCATTTTTTAAAAAAAATGCAAAAAACATCTACATCAAGAATGTGCCATGTAGCTCAAACCAGATGTAGCTTTTTGAAAGAGTCAAAAACACAACAGGTTTTAAACCATAAGTTAGAAATTCCTGTTGTACAAGATTTGGCTAAGGCTTGCCAACAATAGCCACCAGGATGCATTTGTCTTATGACACAGACAAGTACTGGACAGCAAAAACACTGGGTACATTACACAGAACACTTACATGTTACAGCAACTTTTAATTTGTAAGAGGAAAACTTTATTTCTGTTTTCACCTGAAGTACTGTCCAAAAGTGGGGTAAATAAAATCTTATTTCTTACCGTCATCAACTTAAAAAAAAATGTAAACAGTAATACAATAATACAGTGAAAGTAACGAGAAAGCATACTTATAGCTTTCAAAGAATCATATATGTTCCTTTTGCCTGCTGCATTGACTACTGGACAGAATATGAGCAATGAAACAGTTTAAATGTGCTCCATTATTAGATATGGTGTTTTCTTTTCTCTCCTCTGCCCTGGTAAAGAGAATTTCCCTTGGGACCATGCGGTTTTATTTTTGAGAAATGTTAAAAAGTAACCTAAATTCACCCAAACACTTTTTCTTCTCTCTGTTTTTTATGAATTTTCAGAGTCCTTTGTTTCTTTGGAAATGCTCAGATGTACTTTATATAGAAATACCAAGCCATGAATCATGTCAAGTGAGATTTACTGTACATTTCTGCATTCGCTGACTTCCAGGGACCTTTTGTATTTATGTCTCTCTTTCTCCTTGTGTGCTTCCTTCTCTCTCACGCTCTCTTGCTTTCTCTTTTTATATCTTTGCACTTTGTGGGAGAAAATAATGCAGTGAGAAAATACTTATAATTCACTCTTCAATTGCAAAACAACTTTAATGTGCACCACTGTTAATAGCTTGTGACTGAATAACCTTCCATTTAGTCAAACTTTTCAGCGAGGGGGCTGGAAATTATGCACAGCCATTTTGGAGAATGAGGGAGAGTGGGATGATGCGTAACAGAGGGGACAGGAAGCCATTGGCAGCGGAGGGTGTCGGGCATGGGTTGCGATGCCCTTACGACACGAGATAGAGCAAAGAAAGCAAGCCACCTAAAGTGCATCAATTTTTCAGCATCTGACAGAGAGACACGCTATTTTTCAGGTTAGACTCAAAACAGCTGAGCACTTAGATCATCATTAGAGTGCAATTTTACAGAGCTCCAACCTTAATAGCTGCTGCACATTTTTCAATGCTGTACATTCTACCTCCCTCTAGCCGTTGCTCTGCAATTCTTGATAAATCACATAAACCTTTCCCTTTTGTCTATATACATTCTTGATCTAAGAGAACACAGATATGGATCGTGTTCATTTATTTTGTTGATTATTCTGTTTAATAAAGTGGCAATATGCTGCAGTCTAATGGAGGTGGGATGTTTAATCAGATTTTTATTTGCCAAATGAACCAATTAGTTTGCGTCCTGAAAGTCTGTGTCAGAACTTTATTAAAAGACAGAGCTATTTTGCAACTTTTCCTGAGTGGGATCTTCACATTTATCCAAAGCAAAAACAAAGCTGAAACGCTTTATCCAAAATGGATTCATGTGTTGGACTCATAGCTAAACATCTGGATAAAACAATGTGTGTGTTTTGTGTGTAACAGTACAACTAAAAATGAAAAGGCACTTTAACAAAATCTTAAAAAACAAACAAACAGTACAATGTATTGTATCAAAATTAAGGAATTTTCAGTAACCATTTTTCCAATTGTGCCATTTATGGAAACTTCCATTGAAAAAAAAGTACTGCGAGAAAATTGGCAGGAAATCTGTCTTTAAGTTTGTAGATGCTTTCTATCCATTGCATCTTACAGTTCAGACTTGCTAAAGGTAAGAAAACAAACAAAACAACAGGAAAAACCACAGGTTTTTTTAGCTGCATATTAGTTAGCTAGCTTGTAGCGACCTACAACTTCCATACCTTACAAAATGAATCCCCACATACCCCCAAATGTCCAGTGTACTTCTCTTCTAATGGCTTTGTTTAGTGTTATTTCTGCAACTGCTGATTTCTGCCAAACAATCACAAAGACTGTTGTTGTAAAGAGGAAATCCACCCTTTTTGTAAAAATGACATTCATTTTCTGTGATTTTGTGTTATCCTTTATTCTTCCAGGTAAAAGTCTCGTTGAGATTACAAAGTCTTTTCCAAGAAAGACCTGGCCAAGAGTGAAGCCAGTTTCGTAGAGCTCAGTTTCTGAATTTCACCAAAACATCACCACAAGGAACTCAGCTGACCGGTAGCTTTGCTGTGGAACAATGCTTTGAGTGAGAACAAGACCACAAGGCAATGGAAACAATGGAAATGCATCATAATTTCCAAGTGTTTCAAACAAAGGCTTTCCACATGTTTTTTTTTGTGGTAGGAAAACCATTCGACATGTTTTGAAGGCCCTTGGGATACATTCAATAGATGAGATAAACAAACCTGTGTTTGATTTAGGAGAAAACTACACACAAGAACTGAGCTGAAGAGTAAAGAGGGAGAATAAAGTAAAGGATAAAAATAAAGAAAATCCAGACGCTACCCTGCATACACAAGGGAGAAAAGTTATGACATCAAGGAACATTCTCTGATGTTGGTTTAAGAAGGATTAATATGCATCACAGTTAGATTCATAAGTTTTCGGACAACGACAATTTTTAAAGATTCGTCTCAGCACGGAGGATTTTATGTAAAACAATCAAGATGTCAAGATGTGATGAAAGTGCAAACTTTCAGCTTTAGTTCAAGGGATTTAACCAAAGTATTGCAAAATTAACTGTTTAGCAAATACGCCCATGTTTAAACATAACCCTCCCACTTCCACATTCAGAGAATCAAGAGTAACTGGGCAATTGTCTGGCAAGTAGTTTCATGGGCAAATGAAATGTGATCGCTGATTATTCCATGACTAACTGAGCAGATAAAATATCAGGGTATGAGTCCAACTGGTGATCTTACATTTTGTGGCTTTTGATTGGAACTCTCAGCGAGGTCGGAAGAGATGTCAGTGCAAGTGAAGGAGGCCATCATTAGGCTGAAAAATCAAAAGCAGTGAGACACCAACATGGTTGGGCACTTCATTTTATACACCTGTGGCAATGAGACTAAAAAATGTAAATTCATAGATAAAGAGGCCCAATACTTTGGTCAATATAGTAGAGCAGGGGGATAAATACTTTTGGATTGGCCAAAATTACAACCTATTCTTCTGAAGAAAAAGTATAAAGTTATAAAGTTTTAAGAGGATCATTAGGCCTTTCACTTTTTGCATAAAAATGGTTTTTAACATTTGCTGGAAAACTGTTGTCAAACCTCTTTGAATTAAAGTTGATTTTTGTTTTGTTTTTAATGTTAAAATCCATGATGGTGGTGCACAGAGTCAAAATTATTAAATTTTTTTTTTAATTCATGTCATTGTCCAAAAGCATATGGACCTAACTGTAGTACATATTTTGTGCAGTCAGTTTCAAGTCGCAGTCATATGTCACCTGATGGCATCATCAGTTTGAGTCCCAATGCTCTGAACTCCAGCTTATGTAGACTGCTGTTTGTTTTTGTAGATAATGATGATAAAATCCAAGTTCAGTAAATCAGTTCAGTGTAAAGTCTGTCTTACAGTGGGCTTTCCTTTTAAGCAAGGACTTCAATCAGTTTTTACTCTGGGGCGTTTCAGTGAATCAGTCCTCTGTGTATCTTGGTTTCAAACACATTACGTGTAGTTGGGCATACAGTATTGTGATAATCTCTGAAAATCTCAGCGTGACTTGTGATGGCTCACCATAGGAGCAAAGCCACATCAAACCAAACATTGCTGGGCCGAAAAGGCACAGGGGAAAACAAACCATTAGCTCTTTGAGAAATTCATCAAAAGGTTCCTTTTTTAACAACCCACAGTAATGTCATTGTAAAGTTGAAGTAATCTGACAGTAAAATTGCTTTTGTGATTTGACTATGAAATGGTTTTAGTCCTCTGGCGGCATATTAGAAAGTACAATGATTGGACTAATCTTAGGGAGGTAACTGGGGGAGCCCACTGCTCTGTTGTTTTATGATTAAAGAGTTTTAGCTGATTACTCTGTCGGGGCAAGAGAAAAGAAAGATCTGTTATTCTTTTGTTTTTGTTTTTTTTGGTCTGTCTGCCTCGCTGTGTTCCCCCGGCGTGTATATGTGGTTGGAATAAATGTGATGAAAGGTGTTGTGGTTTATCTTTGGACCTTTTACACTTTCTTCTCTGCTTTGTAGTTTAGAGAACCTTTGTAGCCTGGACACATGATCCTCAAGTGTTCTTAGTCAGGGTCTTAGAAGATGGGATGAATGGAAAGAGACTGATGGACACTGAAGCTAGAGGATTGAAGTGGGTCCCAGGCAGAAACGGATTTGTAAGGCATGGGGATAGAGGTCACGGTATAGCAAGGATAAGCTTCAAAAACCCCCTTTTGTTCCCGATCAGTTGTGACCACGCTTTTAAAATGAAAATGATGCTTTTTTGTTGTTGACTGAACTCTGTGGACATCACATTTTGAAACATTTTACAGCCTGTAAGAAAAAAAAGTTCTCTTAAGATGATTTATTTATTCATGATTTATTTATGAATTTCATCCTAGGCTTGTGGGGGAAGGCATTACCATTTCACTATTTGTTAAAAAAGGAAACATAATTAAGCCATTTTTCCGTTCATGGCCAAGAGAGACTCCAATTTACACTCTGCCAACAACAGGGGATAAGGATGGCAGTGATGGTCAGTCAGTTCATCTGTCAAACCTGTTGGTAGAGAGCACAGTATTTCAAAGACCACTGAACAGATTGCCATGCACTTTGCTGTGGGTTTTCCTGGTCCCCAGTGGTTATAATACCAACGCATTGCCTTGATGTTTATTCTTGCACCTCAAACAGGGCAGATGTTTAATTGCATATATTAGGCCTAATATCAAAATCAAAAGGAACATTGCAAGGTAGTTTCTTCCCACACAATAAACCTCCTTCTGCAAAAATATCTTGTTTAACATTGAGAATCTGAAAAGTTGTCATTTATCATTAGATTGCTGCTTGAACAAATTATGCCTACCATGAAACAAATTGTGTTCGGATTTATTTAAACATAAATGCACCCTCTGGGCCAAGCAGAAGGCTCTCTAATGACTTTTGTAGTCATGTAAGACTGTAGTGCGACTACAGGAAAGACATTTTTAGCTTTTTTGTTAAAATTTCTTAGGAGTCCTATGCAATTTCATTCAGATATCAGAGAAACCTATAAAACTAATAAAACATATGCCTGGATATTGTTTAATAGTTAAATCACGAATAGTTACATTACACTGAATGTTAGCACAGGTTGACACGGTAGCATTACATGTATAAAGTTTCCGGACACACTTGCTTGCCATTTTAATATGTCATGAACTTTTTCCAGTGCCATCTTTCAATACAGAATTGAATCAAATAATTTTAGACTTCACAAGCCAATATGCAGATTGTTAATTTTTAGTGTGCCTTGATCTCCTTTTCTTCCTTGATATCTGCCATAATCAAAAAGAGTGTGCAATTTATTAGTGGAGTGCAAGTTGTGTGTTTCTAACCACTCTAGGTCCAACACTGTATAACATTTTAAACTTTAAAGGCCATGGTCCATATTGAAAAAATGTGCCTTAATATGCAAGAGCTCTTAAAATATTTGAATGTGAGAATCTTTATTTTCTTTTGTACACCACAGTTAGTGAGTTTAATGAAACTCATTTGCTTTTTCTTGTCTTTTAGACAAAGTGTTTATGTCTGCAGATTTTGACAAGACTCTTCCACGGTCACTGACAAATGAAGATGTTTCAGTGCTTTAAATTCTCTATAATAATCTAAAAAAGAAAAAAAAGGAGGTACCGACGGGTACTACACTTGGATGACACTCAAGAAGACATTCACCAATTTTACTGAATGGCCTTTTCAGATACATATTTGGTTCCTGATTTGAGGATATTTTTTTAAGGAATTATATAATCTGCTGCACAACTTCACAATGACACCATATTGTCAGCATACTCTAAACTTTAAGAAAAAAAAAATGCAGGCCATCTCAATATGAGGAGGATTTTCCAGAATATATTGAGTGTTGAAAAGCCATGTGCTCAGGTGTATGGATGAACCTGTCAGCTGTGAAGAGATACCACAATGACATTTTCATTTTTGGTCTGTTATTTCCCCTCATGAGACACTTGACTTATGGTGAGAAAAGTTTTCACTATGACACTTCAGCTGACAGAGAATTGTCTCATTAGCTTTGGTTGCAGTTGTGACATTTCAGCTTCATAAATCCAGACAAATGTATTTATAGAGTGCGTTAACAAAGGGATTCATCACAAAGTGCTTTTGGAACAACAAAGGCCACAACGTGCAGATAAACAACTGAAAAAAAAAGAGTTTCATTATAAGGTAAATAATAAAATAAAGGCAGGGAAAATAATTAAATTGCCAAAAAAAAGAAGCTAAAGGCATTTTATTGTTATTTAAACCTACACTACTGTCACACATTGAACCCACATTTTGTTTACTACATTTAATAATGGGCTTCTTAAATGAATCAGAGTTTGAAAAGAAAATTTATGCACAGGTGTGGGACTTATGTGAAGCTCTGAAAAACATACAGTATCTTTGACGTAATGCACGATGCGTAGGATCGAGATTGTCAAAGGCATCCGTCTCCTAAATGTTTGAAATACATTACATTTCCCTAATCAGTGACATATCTTCCAAAATCACAAAGAGCCAGCGGTACTGTAATGCTCATAACAACACTATTAGAAAACAATCCATGCTATGTCATGTGTTATACATTTGGACTTCATTCTCAGCTGTACTTCCTGCCAAATTATAAGATTAGAGCAATATGTGGATTTATACAAAATATGAAATGCTAGGTGTTGCTAAGTATTAGTCATGACAAAAGATAACACGTTAGCATGCTAAGGTGTAGCAGATTATACTATGTTAGTTGGTTATTTTATGGACATGGAAACATTTGCTTTAACTTTGCATATTCTTCAGTATTTAAATGGTGAAATGATAAATTAGCATTAGCATGGCTAATGTTCACAATATTAACTATTAGCATGCTAGTGTCGTGTGTAATTGCTTTTGCAACACATCGTTTTCTAATGTAAAACGTCACATCATCATGACAGTACTTCATCTCCCAGCATATTATTGTAGCAGCACTACAGTGTAGCAGTTTATACATTTTGTTGACAAGAGAAAGATTGCCGGTTTAATTCCAGCCAGAGGCAAAAATCCTCCTTGGAGTTGTGTGAGGAAGAGCATCCAGCATAAACCTCTGCCAACTCAAACATGAGGTGCTACCTGCTGTGGTAACCCCATGTGACAAAGGAGCAGCTAAAAGTAGCTCAGCTTGTTCCGAACATGTTCACTTAGTCGTGTTTACATCCACCCGATACTGATGAATTAAAAGCTACCTTTGTTTGCTCCCTTATTCACAGCAGGTAGCTCTGTATGTTTTTGGTTTGGCAAATTTTTATACCAGATATCTTTTCCTGACATGTAGTCCAAAGGATTTATTTCTCCTCCCGGAATCAAACTGTAGATCTCACACTTTTTAGACAAAAGAGTAACCCACAACACAACAGAGCCTGATACTAGAATAGACTAGAATAGAATAGGATAACCCTTTATTGTCATTCTACATGTACAATGAAAATGTGGCAAAGTATTTATTTGATATCAGCTAAATATGTGCTAAATCACTGCAACATAATAGTTGGTTTTCAAAGTTTCAAGGTTGCATTTTAGTGCAAACTCTCTTTGCCCTCCGTATTGCACTACATACAGCCAAAGCCTGCTCAAGGGTAACTGGTCAAGAAAAACCGGACTACAAACTGAAACCAGAAAAGTCTTGATGCATGCTCAATCATCCAGGTAAGTAAATCCCAAAAAGTTGGTTCTGTTCATCATGAAACCAGAAAGCTTCTACAATTCTTGCCCCTTTCCTACATAATTTGCATATTGCCAACTCTTTAGATTTCCTTTTGGGCGAATACACACACTTTGAAATATAGCAGCCAGTGTTAAAATTAAAATTTTAATTCTTAAAGTGAGAAATATCCCAGGGTAAGAACAAAAAAAAACCAAAACCCAAAACTCTGCTTTGCTCAACTATTCAATACCAGAGCCCAGCAAGATTTGAACCAGAAATGAAAAGAAACAGACAAACATGAGAGACAACTTTGTCTTTTAAAAATGTAAATGTAATGGCTGTACCATCACTTGGCTTAAAGTTTGTGGGCTTTTGTTATGCTGTTTTGTTGCAGCTCAAATGTTGGGAAAGGAACAAAAGCTACCCTAGTTTGCCCACACATTATCATGTCCGTTTCACAAATCACACAACAGACTGATCAGACATAACAGATGCATCTGGCAAGATTTTCACAATCCAGGCTGGTACCAGTGGACTTCCATGACTAGCCCCACATTTATTATTCTATTACTCAACTGTTTCCATTTCTACAGTTTATGTTAATTTATTGGAGTGATTTTACGCCAGACTTTCAGATACTAATGTCTACTGGAAATGTTGTAATAGGAAGTAGTGAATGATTTTCAGCAGCGCACACATTTTTTTTGTTTGTTTTATTTATTTATTTTGTGTATCTGTGTGTGTCCATGGAACATTCTTCATGTTTTTTTAATTTTAAATTAAGTAAGTTTAGATTTCTTTCTGCACCTGATGACATACAAATTCTGGCATCTGAAAAATTTGCCAGTTTTGAATGTGGGTATTGCTGGGAGATGTGATGATGGTGAGCCATCATTCTCCAAGTAATTTAGTTTGGGCAAATTGAATTCTGCATTAGGATGGAAGCCCTTCAACTGACCAGAACACAATTTATGTGAAATAAACCTTTTTATCCTGAACAATTTCCTGATGGAAACAAAAAAACAAAACCAAAACCAAAACACAGAAAAAAAAAAAAGGAATTAAGCATCGCATGCTTTCAATTTTTTAATCATAAGGCATATTCTTAATGGCAGTTTTTTGAGTATGATAAGACCCCATATCTCATATGATAAAAATCCAGTTTTCTTCAAGCTGGGTCCGTTGCATACAGTTAAAGTTTCCTGGCTGTGCATGATTACATTTCTCATTAGCTAAGTTGCCCTCAAAACTTTCAAACAATTCAGTCTGGAGGCCATCTTGCTCAAACATCTTTGCATGAGAGACAACCAAAAACTAGGGGGAAAAAAAGGAAGAAAATAAAAAAAAAAAGCACTGCCACAGCAGAATGTTCTCCTATCTCTGTCTCGTTACGACCAGTCCTATCAATCCATTCATTTGGAGATAATTAAAAAGTTGCCAAAATAACAGCGTTCAAATCTGTGAGCCAGAGCCATTAAAACATTTTCTCCCTCTCCCTGTGCCGGTGTAGCTGCCAAGCGAGGTGACACTCCAAAATGGCCAGCTGTTATCAGTGCACTCCACACCAGTTGGTCTCAATGCTTTAGAGAATTTGTTTAATAAGATTTTTCCCCCCTAAACCTGCCATTTCCTTCCCCTTTACCCGTGCCAAATTTGCAGGCATGTGGGGATAAGGGGGACCAGGAAAACCCAGGCATTTAAGCGCTGTTATTATGAAAATTCTGAAAATCCCTCTGTCTAATGAGTTGTCAATGCTAGCAGGATGAGAGCAGTGTGAGGAGCTGTTGCATGTAGTTTAAGACGGCCTGTTGTCTGTTTATATCAAAGTGTACTGAAAAGAATGTAAAGCTGCGCCAAACGAGCTCCAAGAACTCACTCGTCTATAGAAAGAATTAAATGTCAAGAATCAGTAATTGTTCTGAGTGGGGAACTCTCGAGGTCAGACTGAATCAGAATAAAGTAAAGAAGAAAAATGTTGAATCAAATGAACAAAAACTCTCCTCTCTACTTCAGCGTTGTAAGCTCGTCAAACATTTCTCACTGCGGAGACCGTTATTTGGGTGACTTTAAGCCAAGAACATTAAAAAGGGACCCTTAGCAGATTTAGGACAGCGCTGAAATGAAGTTGACCCAATCAGCAGCAGTTCAGAATGAATGAAATGGTGGAAAACTCTCCCTGTGTCAGGGTTTGCTAATTAAAGACGTCCATCAGTGGGGTTGTTCCTGCCAGCAGGTCCGCTATCGCTCATAGCGGCTGAGTGTCACCAAAAGTGGTTTGCTTTTATTATATTCCAAAAGAGACACAGTTAAAGTGTAATTAGGAATGTGAGCACGGGAAACACACATCACACATGTGCTGGAGTGATTGGTGGAGATTTTCTTCAGCACTTGTGTCAGGCTTTAATTACTTTTCATGAAAAAACGAAATAAATGCGCACATCATGCTGGTAAATCCCTGTTCCTTTTACATGATCACGACCCCCCCCCCGCTACTCACCCTGGAGCTCGAGCTGGGTGTCTATCATGATAAAAGTTGCTTTACAAAAATAAAGTCAGTATCAAGCCGCCCAGACAGAGAATTTAATTGAGGATTTCTTAGAATTCTGACCTGACAAATTGAGATAAAGCAATCTCACCTGAACACCCAGCAGATAATAGCGTCTCAAGATTTACTCACTTGAGGTTTTAACGTGGTTACTTCGGCTTATATTATTTACATTATTTTCAGGACATGAAGTGGGTGGGTGTTCAGTGTAACCGTCTCTGTAATTCATTTTGTTTTCCACCTCCAAGTAAACCTGGAGCAGCAATAATGCTGTGACTATTGATTATTCATTGTTTTCAGTGCCATATTTCCAATTGTCCGGCGACAGCTTGGCTAGGCTGTTTTCTTTTCCCCCCTGATAATGGTAATGCTGATTTCGCAACATGTGGCTTTACAGATAACAACGACCAAGACTCAAAAGTCTAGATACAGTTCAGTAACTGCACACTTCTGAGTGTGAAGTGACAGCAGAACGGTTTTTCTGGGGGGGGGGGGGGGGGGGGGGCGTCTTCCGTGTG
>VVHJ01052833.1:0-12802 GCA_015107715.1 Tylochromis polylepis
AAAAGACTTGAGACTGGGGCGGAGGTTCACCTTCCAGCAGGACAACGACCCTAAACATAAAGCCAGGGCAACAATGGAATGGTTTCAAACAAAACATATCCATGTGTTAGAATGGCCCAGTCAAAGTCCAGATCTAAATCCAATCGAGAATCTGTGGCAAGATCTGAAAACTGCTGTTCACAAACGCTGTCCATCTAATCTGACTGAGCTGGAGCTGTTTTGCAAAGAAGAATGGGCAAGAATTTCAGTCTCTAGATATGCAAAGCTGGTAGAGACATACCCTAAAAGACTGGCAGCTGGAATTGCAGCAAAAGGTGGTTCTACAAAGTATTGACTCAGGGGGCTGAATAATTATGCACACCCCACTTTGCAGTTATTTATTTGTAAAAAATGTTTGGAATCATGTGTGATTTTCGTTCCACTTCTCACGTGTACACCACTTTGTATTGGTCTTTCACGTGGAATTCCAATAAAATTGATTCATGTTTGCGGCTGTAATGTGACAAAATGTGGAAAAGTTCAAGGGGGCCGAATACTTTTGCAAGCCACTGTATGTTGGCTTCATGTCCATGATGCAAATCTCCCATTCCACCACATCCCAAAGGTGATCTGTTGGATCTGGTGATTGTCGAGTACAGTGAACTCATTGTCATGTTCAAGAAACCAGCTAGCAATGATTTGAGACACATAGTGTGTTATCCTGGTGGAAGCAGCCAATAGAAGATGGGTACACTATGGTCATACAGGGATGGACATGGTCAGTAAAATGCTCAAGGAGACCAAATTGTGCTAAAATATTTCCCACACCATTACACCACCAGCAGCCTGAACCATTGATACAAGACAGGATGGATCCATGATTACATTTTTTTTAATTTTTTTTTTTATGTCAAATCAGAATTTGACATCTATCCAAATGTTGCAGCAGAAACAGAGACTCATTAGACGAGGCAACGTTTTTCCAATCTTCTATTGTCTGTCCAATGTTGGTGACCATACATGAACTGTCGCCTCAGTTTCCTGTTCTTAACTGACAGGAGTAGCTAAGAATAGGAAACCAGGCTATCTGCTTCATGGTTTGACATTCAAAGATGCTCTTCTGCATACCTTGGTTGTCTTCCTCTTCTTCTTTCAGCTACTCCCTTTAGGGGTTGCCTCAATGCATCATCTACCTCCGTCTCACCATCCCTCTGAATGTCCTCCTAGCAGGTCACACATTAAGCTCTTCCTTCCCGAGACTTTAACTTAATTCTTGTGTTACCCCGCTTACTGTCGGCAGGCCTGAAGGTGGAGGTGACCCATTGTGGCCAAATGAAAAGGAAGTATCGTGTATGCAATGTTACCAGACGTCCTGCCAGCCACCAAACGTAAGACTTTGCTTTTTGTTTTTGGCATAGAAAATACACAAATTTATTTCCTAACTTGACAGCATCTTTCTATCTTATTTTATCCCATTAGAGTAATGTAGCTTATGTCAGATATTCATCCTTATATTCATGTCACTGGAAGACAGTACTTTTGTTTAATTTCACTGAAGTACAAATGGTGATGCAGCCACCACATGTTGGACCATTCAACTAAATTCGCCCTTGCCCGTTTGCCATCAAACAACTGGAAATCACTTAAAACTGTCTCAGAGGAGCTAAATTAATCTTTAGGTCTTTAAATTTAAATGCAGGTAAATGTTCCTTTAAGTTTTACAGAAGGTTCTAGTTCATCTGTAAAAGTTTCTGTTGTAGAAATGCTCTATGATAATGGTGAAAAAAAAAGGGTTGAAATATTTTTTAATGCTGAAATAATTATTTTTTATAACAAAGAGGAGTGGTTTTCTTTAAAATAAGTACAAACCTGCTATTCTCTCCACTGTGTATTATCAACCTAACCAGGGAAGGTAGCTTAAATGAAATCTCCTACTGTTTTTGACAATGAGTACACGTTTTCAGATTTGCTCAGAAATAACAGACAGAAACAAACAAAAACTGCAAATGAGGAGCTAACGAGTGATGACGCTGACATGATGCTCATGTTCTCATTTTTTCTATACCAGGTTTCCCCTTCAGCTTGAAAGCGGGCAGACAGTAGAATGTACAGTGGCTCAGTACTTCAAGCAGAAGTACAACTTGCAGCTCAAATACCCCCACCTACCCTGTCTACAGGTGGGGCAGGAGCAGAAGCACACCTACCTGCCTCTGGAGGTGAAGAAGTGTTTAATGATGTTTCAACTATGATGCAAAAGTTTACCATTTAAAGTAGAGCGTGACCAGTATATTGGTTGATCAACATTAGCTCATTATCACTATGTCTGACTGTGACTGTTATTTCTCCAAAACTTTTTTATTGAGGTTTTTAATATAACCCCAACAAACTGTATGTAAAGAATATTGGCAAATACGTCAATATCAGAATACATCAGTGCATACAGTTTATATTTACGCTCTCAAAAATCTGCCGGCATACCCTAATTTAACCTTCAAGTGAACGAGTGGGATCATTTCAGACCCCGGCTGTATATTTATATGCCTTTTTTTTGTTACAAGAGTTGGTCCATCGGTGTGGTTAGGACATCATTTTTGACTCTGGAAACAGACGTGTGTAGATAGTGTGTGTGTGTGTGTGTGTGTGTTTTGTTTTTTTACATTAACGTAGGCTTGATTTTATTGTAATTTTGCACTTCTAACCAATAGAATGTCACATTTGGCAATGGACCATGGCTGGCGATGCTGGAGTAGTAAGATTTACTGCTGCAGAGGCCTTGAGGCATTTACTTAATGCCCAGAGTAACAAGGGAAACAGGTCATGGGTCATTAATGGACATGAGCTGGGTTAACTCCTTTTTTGCATAACAATGATATCTGTCATCGATAAAGAAAACAGTATAGGGATCATGAACGCAACTAGAGACATAAAAAAGCATTACTGTATAAAGTGTTCACATTACATTAAATTTTCTGTCATTTTAGGCCTTAAAATTGCTTCCGTGTCTGAGAGGTAACGATATATTTCGACACAGAGAGTATTAAAAGATAACACAACCCTGCACACAGACTAAAAACTTTCTTTCATATGGACAACCAATGTTTACACAGCAATGACTGAATTTTATTCATTCCAGGTGTGTAATATTGTAGCCGGTCAACGATGCATCAAGAAACTGACAGATAATCAGACCTCAACTATGATTAAAGCCACAGCTCGCTCTGCACCCGACAGACAAGAGGAGATCAGCAGGCTGGTGAGTTGCAGAGGGACGTGTTGGATGGAGGCCGTGCGTCATTTAGGAATGAGTGATTTATAGTGCAAGGTGGAGACGCTGAGATATAATACAAGTCCTTTACTCTCTACAGATGAAGAATGCCAACTTCAACCTGGACCCGTACATTCAGGAGTTTGGGATCAAGGTGAAAGATGACATGGCCGAGGTGATGGGCAGAGTATTGCCAGCTCCTATTCTGCAGTACGGAGGACGGGTAAGGCACGGTTCATTCATCAACCTGACCATATCGACTTTTATGTTGTCAAGAATGCAGCAATATAGTTGTGTGTTTTTCACGCAGAGCAGACTTTTGACAAATTAACGGAGAAGTTTGAAAGTTTAACTCCTTTGGTGAGGGCATATGGTGGCTCTTTTATGATCTGTGGGCAGTTTGCTTGTGTGGTTTGGATGGAAGGTTTACTGCAAATCAATACAAAGAGTGATCGCTTTTATCCTATAAAGAAGCGCCCATGAGAGTGATCTGTTTGATGATTACAGAGTAGATGGGGAGAGCACAAGGAGTCACTAATTATTTGATTTTTATTAGTCTGCGTGGATCATATCCCATTTCCCAACTGAATACCAATGCAGGATTTTGAGAATTTCTTTCCACTTTTGGAAGAATAGTATCCTTTATCTCCAGTCATGCTCCAAGTGGCGTTCACACAGGAAGAGACTCGTGAGAGACTGAGGAAAATGAGTGAAATTCTGTAACTGACTGTTAGTGTGTCTACTAACAAACTAAGCACTTGACCTTGGAGACTCTGTTTTCTCTTTAATTTGTCATCTCTCTGTACTTTTGCTATAGATGTGAAATGATTTGGCTTAAACTGTCTTTCCTCCGGTCCTTTCTTTTTTTACAGAACCGTGCCATAGCTACACCCAACCAGGGAGTGTGGGACATGAGAGGGAAGCAGTTTTATAATGGCATTGAGATCAAAGTGTGGGCTATTGCCTGCTTTGCCCCCCAGAAACAGTGCAGAGAAGAGGTGCTCAAGTAAGTACTAATGAGCACAAGCAGATGATTTTGTTGAAGGGGAGGGGGATTAAATAATTTCTGCTCATGGCTGTTTCTTTCATAAGGTTAGTTATTTTTAAATTAGCTTTTCCACAGAAGCAAAACAATCCTTCTCTTATGTTGTGTATTCCTCCAATATGTAATATCCCAAAGACATAAAATAATAAGTTAAAAACCTTATCTCGGCGATGCTTTATATGCTCGTCTCTGGGTTCATCTCAGGAACTTCACAGACCAGCTTCGTAAAATCTCAAAGGATGCTGGGATGCCAATTCAGGGCCAGCCATGCTTCTGTAAATACGCCCAGGGAGCAGACAGCGTGGAGCCCATGTTCAGACACCTGAAGAACACATACTCCGGACTTCAGCTCATCATCGTCATCTTGCCGGGAAAAACTCCTGTCTATGGTAATTTTTATCTGTTTTTTTTATTCTTGATACATGCATTTTACCATAATTTTCTCAAAGCCAATTAAATACTGTTGTTCAAAGTAGTTGAGAAACTCCTGAAGCATTCAGTCAAAGGGGAGGATTAAAATGCTTCCAATGAACTAGAATCATGTTGTTTTTTTTTCTACGTGCCTAATTTCAAAACTTTTTCCTTTAGCTGAGGTAAAGCGTGTGGGTGACACCCTCCTCGGCATGGCCACGCAATGTGTCCAGGTTAAGAACGTGGTGAAGACGTCACCACAGACTCTGTCTAACCTCTGCCTCAAAATCAATGTGAAGCTGGGAGGGATCAACAACATCCTGGTGCCTCACCAACGGTGAGCTTCTGTTTGAGCCGTTTTTAATTAGTTGCACATATTTATGGTATCTTGAGTTAGGTGATAGATGATGCTGACACATAGGTGTAAAGCGCTCACGGTGGCAGTAGACTTGTGTTTTCCATCAAAATCCTGCTGGATGACATGGTGATCCTTTGAATACATTTCGGTAATATGACTCACCAACAGCAGCCCTTCACTGCCTTTATGAGCATGTGTAATTTGCATCACCTCCTCCATTTGCTGTCTCAGGTCAGCAGTGTTTCAGCAGCCGGTTATCTTCCTGGGAGCAGATGTCACACACCCCCCGGCTGGAGATGGCAAGAAGCCCTCCATTACTGCTGTAAGTCTCGGAGATTACGCCTTCATTAAACAACACTAGCTGACTTTAAACACAATCTCAGGAAAAGGAAGGGAATGTGCAACTACGGTGTGTCACAAAGCCTGGCCACTTTTCAAATCTGGGCGTGCAGGTTAAACCCATGGGTGGGCAATACTGGTGTGCTTTTGGCTTTTGGCTCTGGTAACTTGTGAACAGCCTTTTTAATTGTTACTGGCTACAATTGCTTACTTGATGAAAAGAAATTTGAGTTATTTAAAAATGTGAATAAGTATAATGAAGCCCTAATTTTTGTTTGGGGAAAAAATGGACTTTCTAATTAAGCAGGAAAGAAATGTTCTAGGTTTTTCAAAGAAACTATAGCATAGCATCTTGGTTGTCATTTGGTGTGGATATAGCAACAAGTCAAAGTTGACAAACAGAATTAATTGGCATTAATTAACACTATATACCTGCATTTAAGGACAATGACCTTTAGATAACAAATGGATTTATGCCTTGGTCTTTATTATTCTTAAAGCCACTGGTTACCTTGTAGCATGTATATTGAATGTACAGTAGTTGTTAAGTACTCTAGTAGCTAAAAGTAATAAAAAAATGTTTCTGTGGGATGTGATGGCAGTCCATCTGCTTTGCTGGCCACGACACTCCTTTTTTAGGCAAATCAAAAATAGCAAGGGCATGTAAATAATGCAAATGACCCTGAGGGAAAAAAAAAACGTACGTTTGTGGTTGCTTGGTGACAGTGGGACTCGATGGGCATTGTGCTCAGTAATGATGGTAAGAGAAGAATACCGCAACATTAGGTAGTGGGTTTGGAGCAAAAGAGCTTAAAGCTGGGGGTAGCCTAACTAGTTTTTAGATTATATTTAGACAGGAAAAAAAATCTGTAATAACCTTTCACTATATTGTAATTTAATTTGAGGAGGAACTACTGCCCCTTCTGAAGTTTGTTTTCTGGCTTTAGAATAGTTAAGTCTTTTCAGGCACATGTTCTCACAGTTTGTGGGTTGAACAAAAGTTTTTATTGAAACAGTGTGCAACAGTGAGCAGCGGGCTTCGAGGTACTTTTTCCTCATGTTTGGTCGATGTGTCAGAAGTGTAACTCAGTGGGGATTTGCAATATTAAAAAAGGCAGTGCAGATGGTGCATCAGCTGCCATAGGTGCAATGCTTAGGTAACAAAACAAGGTGTTTAAAGCACCCCTATTTTTCTACAATGAGCGATGTGAGTGCTATAAAGTGGTGTAATGAAATAAGCGTGCACGTGCACGTACTCTGTTCTCATATTTCATTTTTTTATTTTCTACATTTCTGCCTACTGCTGTTTTTGATCTTTAACAGATGAACAGTTTGAGATGGCTGAAACACAAATAGGTTTATTCTGTTATGTTTTAGCTATTGGATAGGGCTATGGTAATTTAGGGTTTCATTCAATGGTTCTCTCATAGTAATTGTTCCTAACCGCTCCCCTCAAACTCCCCCTGCATGTACAGCCCATTTCATGAAAACACATATAGCCGATATGACGCTTTGTTTAGACTTTGATGCACAGCATATGAGGCTGAGCGGAGTGAAAAAAGGAGGAGTACAGGAGGAATTTGTGAGGTATAAAGGGAAACAAATGGCTCATCACTGACTCACATTCAAAAAGGAAATGACGTCAGCTCTCGTCCGCCCTTGACCTCAGCTCGCCTATGGTTGGCTGTGTTGTTGCCTAGCAATTATGACGAATAATTGAGTCACGAAGTATGAGGACAGGAGAGAAGAGCAGGTCTGCGTTAATAGTACGAGCTGAGAAGAAAACTGGTGAAAAATGGTGATTGTAGTATCGTGTAAGGATTTGAGGGAAGGAAAATGAAAGGTTGATGTTGAGCCTTGCACACTTCCCAGCTGCAGCCTTTAGGGGACGCTAATGCTCAAATAGAGACACGACGAAAAATGACTCATGTCTGTGAATCAACACTACAACTACTGCACAGATTTCCATAAAGCAAAAAGTCTTGAAGAATGTTCAGTGACAAAAAGTGTATTTATTTGAGAGATAACTTTAGTCAAGGGGCTAACCAAAGGCTCGCTTTTTGCAAGTCATATTAAGAGTGAAATCAGTGATCCATACAGTATCACAGTAAACTCCTTTTTCACTGTTTCCTGCTCCCTCTAATAGGTGGTAGGCAGTATGGATGCCCATCCCAGCAGATACTGTGCCACAGTGCGCGTCCAGAGACCCAGGCAGGAAATCATTGAAGATTTATCTTACATGGTGCGTGAACTGCTGATTCAGTTCTACAAGTCGACCCGCTTCAAGCCCACCAGGATCATTTTCTACAGAGACGGTGTTCCTGAGGGACAGTTGCCTCAGGTATGTGGGATGTTGTGATCTTAATGACACAATGTCACCAAAATCCATTTTAACATGTTTTCATCTGTGTGCTAACAAATGACGCTGTTACATGCAGATTCTCCACTACGAACTCTTGGCCATCAGAGATGCGTGCATAAAGTTGGAGAAGGACTATCAGCCTGGTATCACCTACATCGTGGTGCAGAAACGTCACCACACACGCCTCTTCTGTGCTGATAAGTCTGAAAGGGTAAATTTTCTTTGTTTCGCCTTCAGTTTTTCTGTTTCCTATTAAGTTTTCATACTTGCTTACCTGTTTTTTTTCCCCCCTTGTGTTATCTTTGGACAGATTGGGAAGAGTGGGAATATTCCTGCAGGGACTACAGTGGACACCAGCATCACTCATCCCTTTGAGTTTGACTTCTACCTGTGCAGTCATGCAGGAATACAGGTATTAATGACAGAAAATTCAAATAGAAAATATTTTATTGTTCCATAGAAATCTCCTTTATAATATAATAAGAATCAATCTCTTTGACTCCTTTTAACCTTTGGGTTATTTTACACAAACATGCATTGTTATTTTAATTGCCTTTTTCTCCTCTGTCCTCAGGGTACCAGCCGGCCGTCTCATTATTACGTCTTATGGGACGACAATCGTTTCACAGCTGATGAGTTGCAGATTCTAACCTACCAGTTGTGCCACACTTACGTGCGCTGTACCCGCTCAGTCTCCATCCCTGCGCCAGCCTACTATGCCCGTCTTGTGGCCTTCCGTGCCCGCTACCATCTGGTAGACAAAGAACATGACAGGTCAGTGTGGCTATGAAAGATAGACTACACATGAGTCTCTAACATAGACAGTATAAAGCCTGGACACTGTTTGTGTGTCTGAAAAGTGAAGCTGCTGTCGAAGTGCCTTAAATCTGCATTCTTTTTAACTGTGGTTGATAATGGAGAAAAAAATAAGCTTGCTCCTTCTGTGGCCTCAGTAAGCACTTTTTTGATGACTTGATGTGCTCAGTTGCTAGTTTTAGGTCATACTGAAATTATTTTTGTAAATTATGGCCATTCTTAGAGGCAGAAATAAGGATTATCCAGGGCGTGCTCATTAGCTAATAACTTGTCAGTCACAAGTCATTCACAGTCAGGTCCATCCTTCCTTGTCATGCTCAGTTTCAAAACACCAAGATAACAGGACTTCACTAACCAGTGGATGACATCACAGTTTTTACAACCGTCTTTTATACTGTCTACAGTTTCTCACTGAAAGCTCCTACGACCAGCAGCAAGTGGGGCAGTTTGGTCTGCTGCTGCTGCTGCCAACTTTATTCTTATGAACATATAAAAAGTGTAACTCATCTTTGCTCACTCTCTCATCACCCTCTCGTCTCTCTGCAGCGGAGAGGGCAGCCATGTGTCTGGTCAGAGTAACGGTCGGGATCCCCAGGCGTTGGCTAAGGCTGTTCAGATTCATCACGACACTCTGAGGACCATGTACTTCGCCTGAGCGTCGCCAACCATCGCTGCCATCGTTCCCTCCCACCTCATTTCTACCTGAGTGGGCAAACGGCCCACCGGCACCACCTCATCCCCATCCCTTACTCCCTACAAATGCCCACTACACATACTTCACAGCAATCAGTCACTCAAATCCAAGAAACACAAATCCCCTCTCCTGTAAAACACAGGTAGACTCTGCAGCCTCATGCACTCAAAAGGTTATGAATATTACTGTTGTTTTTACTTTACCAGGACTATTGATCTTTTTAAGTTGAATTTTTAAATCATGGGTATTATGTCATTGTATTGTATGCTACCTTCACACTCCTATGTATGTAAGTATGCAATACGGATGGGAGAAAAATAGAAAAATAGGCGATAAAAAGGAAAAAAAAATCCTAAAAACTTTTTTAACTGCCACCACGATGCTGCCTCTACCCATCCAAATGCCGGATGCCTGTATTGCAAGCCCCTTATTAGGGGGGATCCTCCTTAGAGGTGGTACTGGGCACGCACACTTACATGTATCATTTTAATGTTATCATGAACTACATTCATGTTTTTTTAATGTTTTTGAAAACTGTTGTTTTTTTGTTTTTTTTAAACAGCCTTGAGGAGTCCGGGGTATGGTACATTAGCACTTAGTGTTAGCATGTAGGTGCCACCAGTCCTGCACATAAAGAGTTTGTTAGTACATGCGAGGCTAGCCCTCTGGTCTTTATATTATAGCAGACAAAGAAAGAGCAGGTGTAGCATATTGTAGATCCAGGACAGGAGTCCTGCCACACACTCTGTCCTGGTTGGCCAGTCCCTTAGAGATTTTGCCTTTAGAGGCAAGTTTAGCGTAACAGTAGAGGGACCATTTGCATAGTGTGTATCTAATATACTTGCACCCCATGCACCTAAACCAGCATTGTTAACCAGCCAAAAGTGATGCCACCCTATGGAAAGGGGGCACTCAAACAGGAAGATAATCTTTTATTTCTCTATACATTGCTCTTTTAGAATTTACGAGGCACTTTTTAAATTTTACTTTATTTTATTTTACTTCAAAATGGTGAATCTAGCCATTGGCGAGACTTTACACTCTACTTTTGAACGTTTCACAGCCACACTTGCGTAGCTTTCAGAACAAAGGCAATAGGCAAGGTCAACACTATTCTGTAGATTTGAAAGCAGGCAAATATAGTCTATGATCACTTAAGTGCTGCAAAGCTGAAGTCGCCTTCAGCAACTGACCTTGCTCTGATCAGTCTGCACATTCCAATGTGTATCAGTGGAAATGACGCCAAGTGGCGCGCTCCATGCATCCACCCGTGCTTTTCTTTGCCTAACTGTACCGACCTATCCTGCATCTGTCCCGCTTTTACACAGAGCTCTTCCCCTTTGCAGGCATTTACAACAGAAGCACACACATGCCTGCACTCTCAGTCTCCTTCTCAGCATGCAGAGTCATAGCTGATCAAATGCACTTGTTCCCCCATTCCCACGTTAAGCCAAACTCATCAACCTTTCCGCCATCTCCTTTTATCCTTGCTGTTTGTTCTCACTTTTCACATAACACACCTGCAGCATCCCCTGCCCCAATCCCCTATGTTGTGTTAGCCAATCCCTATTGGTGCTCTGTGTGCGTGGGCGGCACAGATAGGGGATTGCTACATTTGACAGGGTGGGCCTCTATTACGACTATTTAACATGCCCTGCCTTTACATCTAGTCACTTTCTGGATTTATGGAAGAAAAATGCATGTAATTTTTTTTATGACTGGATATTCTGAGCCACCTTACTTTGGTTTTCTTAGAGGTAGGAGCCTCGTGCTCACCACTGCCTGTCAGTCGTTTTGCCTCGATTGTGTAATGGTTATAAAGAGAGCTTTTTTCCTTTGTCATTATTATTATGAATATTGTGACTAGTGTCAGAGTGTATCCTCAAGAGGGCACTGTGGAGACGGTCCCAAAATTCCACCTCAGTTGCCCTTTAAGCGCCTCAAGTCTTGTCTGATGGTCAGACCCCCTTTTGAGTTGAAAGGGATCAAAAGATAAGAGATCAGATGAGTTTGATTTTTAAATCATGTTTATGAACTTGCATAATCAAAATGCCTTTGTACACCGTTTTACTGATCCTTCATTGTGTCCACGGTGATTTGTATATATGAATATATAATATTAACCTGTTATGTATTTTGGCCCAGCAGTTGAGGGGCCTTTCACAGTCGGGGCCAGTCTTCTACCCCTCATTCTGCATTTAAAAAAAGAAAGAAAGACAGAAAGAAAGAAAGAAAGAAAGGAAAAATATCAGCCTGGGGGGCATTTCCCCAACACCACTGAAACCAGATGCAGTTCTTTACTCACTGAAGCCACAAAGCACCTTGCAAAGGGGGGAGACGAAATGGCAGTCACCCTGGAAATGTATCATGTGGACACGGGAGAGTCCGCTCCCCCTCCACACAGCCTCACGGTCTGACTAAGCAATATTGAAGCCACTGATCAAGAACAGTCCTTGTCATAGCACTTCCCAATAGATTTGAATGAAAGGACGTGGAAGCATATTATTTTGGCTCTGTATGTGATAGTATGGGAACTCTGTTGGGGAGGGTTATTTTTTAAAGAAAATAAAATTGTTTTTTATTACTCCTGTTGCTTTTTTTGTTTGATTTTACTGTGAGTTTAATTCAGCTTTGTCTGAAAAGTAAGTAATGGGATTTATCAAGGCTTACTCTTATAACATCCTGAAATCCACCTTAACTAATAATTCTTAGATATTAATGCATGGTAGCATGAAGAAAAAATGCACCTCGTAAGTCTCAAACTGTAATGTATTCAAAAGGTGGGGTTACCTTTGGGTGAGGGCGGAGCTGGTGGGTCTGACGTCTGGTGACACAGGGCCCACCTCTTCCTGTCGGTGTCAGAAAGGCAACTTCACCATATTTAGCTGGCTTGCCGAAGCCGTGCAGAGTTGATCTGTCAACCAGACTGGAGATCGTGACACTTATCGGCGCATACATCGCGTTGTTGACAGCTGGACACATACTACGGAGGACGACGTCGTCGGTGTACGGCCCTCGGGAGAAGGGCCCGTATCAGCAGCTGTTTTTAACGCAGGAAAAGTAGCCGTCGTCTGACAGAATTCCAACTCTCCGACAGCCTAGCTAGTCAGCTAGCTAATTAGGGTTGCTTTCCCGACGTTAGCTTTGCCGTAGATACGAATTTATGACGTCTCTTTTAATGATCAGATATCGGTAGGGATTCATTTGGGCTCCATGACCCCGCTGTGATGATATCCTGACAGCTCCTCAAACCACTTTCCCCCCCCTCCAGCCTGGCTAGTGAGTTAACTTGGCTAACTAGCAGGTTTTCACTGCCACAGCGCCGCGTTGAGCAGCCAGCAGCTTTCGCCGTGGCAGTGAAATCCGATTGAATACGTTGACTGTGTGCAAACGGCGGTTTGCGAAGACTCTGAAGACCCTCGGCCGGCCAAGTGACCGTGCCGGAGGCCCCCTCTCCTCCTCCTTTGACAGGACACAGAGAGACCAGGACCCTCGGCCACTCAGCGCTGCAGAGGCGGTGCACAGCCGAAGGA